>JARBDR010000617.1:0-44969 GCA_029721355.1 Tegillarca granosa
AGTTAGAGGGCTTATAAATCCGGTAGTCCGATCCGGTCCGAATCTCATCCATTTCAGAGTTTTATCAAACGGTACATTTACAAAAGACGTTAATGTCATTCCCCTAAACACTGATCGTACATGTAATGTAAAATTCAGTTTCTGCTCTTAACAAGTTTCTCATTTCTAAATTCAAAGGTTAACAAGCTGAACGATTAAAACAAAGAACTTAACAATATCCAAAACGGGTACGTGCTGGTGTTAATAAAGCGCACGAGGTACAGTTTCCGGATAAAAAGGAAACATTGCATTATTAAAACTAATTTTTTTATGAATTATACATTATACATCATCAGAAGCAACAATATTATCCACTTCACTTAAAACAAGGGCCGTTTCGTTAATTACATGCGGAACCGGTTTTTCTTGGCACTGGTTACCAAGTCATGGTAACAGGAACGTTTTGATATTAAATAGAAATAATTTTCTAACGTGTCAAATTTTTTTTAAAAAATTTTTTATGTGTTTTTGAAAGAAAAAAAATATTTCTTAATATATTTGCATTGCGTGGGTGAAATAAACATAATGTTTATAAAGGTTCTGGTCACCATAATACTTTATTCAAGTGAGGGGTACTTCGTTGGTAAAAACCTTGAAGTAAAAAAAAGACCATCAGAATTACTTACAGGTAGTCCGGTCTACCAGTGCAATGATGTGAACATTCCGACACGTTGTTATTTCAGTAATCAGATTAGCAAATAGAAAAATCACTTTACCATTACAGTTCAGTGATGCGACTCTGGAAGGTCGGTTTTTGGGAGTAAATTATTAAGATGTATCGTGATTTCGGCACTTTAAAAAGGCCGGTGTTCGGAATTCAGAGGGACCGGTTGATGGAAGTTTATTTTAATATTAACAAAGAAGTATAAATTTGGAACCGGTCTCACGTGTTCGGGTTTGTGGAGGTGATTGGTTTTAAGAAGGGCCGGTATTCGGAAGTTGCACTAATATATATATATATATATATATATATATATATATATATATATATAATATATATATATATATATATATATATATAATATATACTGGAAATGATACAACACTGACTAATAAACGTATCCAGATTAAATCTAAACAATTAAAATAAAACTAAAATGTTTTTAAAACAGCTTAACAAAACGTGTTACAAAGTTATACATTAAACACAGTTTTTATCTTCATTTTGTTTTGGCGGTGTAAAAATGTTGTCATTAAAATAACTAACAAAGTTTGAAGATAATTAAATATTCTTTAAAAATAGTCGCAATATATTCTTCTCTATAATCTATCCGTACGTAGATCTGTTTTACTGGGGTTTTTTTATAAGTTTCGAGCTATAATTTGATAACGCGTACATTAAAGACTATTGCTAAGAAAATAGGAGATTGTTGATTAAGTATATAGGTTACTGTGTTTGTTGTCACTGTATCAAAACGTATACTGAATATATTTGACTAACATAATTCTTTGTTCCTTTCATTCCTAAAATTCGCTTGACGTGACGAGTGTAGCTAGCTAGACTGGGAGGTGTTTACCCTTCTGGAGCACCCAGCCTCACTTCTTGATGGAAGTTCATGGATATAACAATTTGCCAGCTTTCAAAGTTTTTTGGATTGTGATTAAGACAAGGACAGGTGTGTTTGTTTATATAAGTATTTACTACAGTTTAACTAGTAAAAATGTATGCAAAATACTGATAACTACTCATTTCAAACCATTTTGAATATCAATCACAAACATACCTTTCTATGTTCAACTGACAATTTCAAAAGCAAAGTAAAAACTTTGAAAACTTTGATGAACTTCCCTATGGCAATTAAGCCGGATGCTCTGATAGGGTAATCACCTCCAGTCTAGGTAGCTACAGTCGCTACGTGTGAAATACTAGTATATTCTAGTCATGGAAGTTGTTAGAAAGCTATTCAATATTTTTACAAACTATACTTAATAGTTCAAATATCCTAATACTTTTACTGCGTATATGTGTGCAGATACATACAAGAATGTTTAAAAAAACATTCTAAACTTCTCATAAGAGGATAATATCTTGCGTTTTCGTAGTAGTTTTGACTTATCTTAAATAGCGCATACATTTCTGATAAAAAAAATGTAAAGGGTCTCAAACTTTACAGGAGTTTATAAACATAATGATGCTTCACATTTTTATGTTGAATAGTTAAAACTTCGATCCATAGAGATACAAAAGTAAACTACCTCTCTTAATTATGCAATATTAATTTTGTTAGGCTTCCACTTCAACAAGCGTTTTCCTATAAATACGGTTGGTCTTATTGATTGTTTATACAAATTTTTTTCTTAAATTGAATTCTAATACCTTTTCTCAATATTTTCGGTAATCAAATATACAATTGAAAGGAATACAATGGTAGAGCCAAGTTTTTTTTAAGGTGTATAAAACAGGCTTTTTAAACCACTAATCGTGTAATTAAATCCTAGCAAAGCAAGTAAGTGCTAAAACAAGGGAAGTTTCTCTGAATAAAGACAACCAATGATATAAATTGCTGCCCAAGGTTTTAGTTAACAACACTTAATGTTGAATAATCGCAAAAACAGGATTTTTTAACATTTATTTAGGAATAGTGTTGTGTCTAATGATTTAGTTGTAGATAAGTATCTTTGTTTATTTTACAGTTCTCCGAGGACTGAGATCGGTTTAAAAAAATCAGAGTATCTGTTCGAACTAGCTAGGGAAAAAAATTATCGCAAATTAAAACAGCTGTATTTTTAAAAAGATTTTTTACAGATAATTGAAATTAAATTTAACCTTTACAAGAATTTAACATTTTGCATTTGTTCATTTAACATGTGACACTTAATTATTCATTAAATAATCTTAATATTGTAAAAGAAAATGAATACAAAAATAGAACTACGTGCTATTGTAAATAAAGTTCAATTGTTGAATCGATTTTTTTTAAAACAAAACACACATAGTATTAAAATCCCATTACAATGAAGGACAATCTGTCACCAAAAACTTTTATTATCTTCTACGTTACATTTGGCAATAAACCGAATTTTACCGACTTGGCATTAAAATTTATTTTATATTGTATTGGTTTTACTATTTAACTGATGCAATCAGACATATTTTTACATAAAGTCAGTAAGGACAAAACTTTACTGTTTGAATAGATTAAGAGATGGGGGAATATTGGTTAACTAACCAGTTCCTCAAGTATAGAGGATATCTGGTTATATTTGGAGGTGTTTAATTCATTTAACATTAGGAACAGTCTATACGTTAGGTAAAGTATTGTTCAAAACTAATGCAGAATATTTAAGAGTTTCGACTACAGTATCACTACTTGAGTATAAATATGACAACTCAGAAACATGTACATAGTTAATAAATGGATAGATTAATGTGTCGGAGAAATTTTTTTATGAACAAGTGTTGTTAAAAACAAAATAGGTGTTCCATTTTGAATCCAAAATAACCGTTATACTGTATATAGATATATGTCCTTGTTCATGAAAACGTTACCAATTTGTTTTTGCTTTTATAATTTTCAAGGCTTTAATAAGGAAAGTTCGGCACTTGATAATATTCTATGAGTTACAAAGAATATAAAACTAAGGAAAATTTCTTCAACAATTCTAGCCGCTTACAAATAAATGTTTGATTCAGGGATATTTCAAGCCTCGGGCCATCAAGGCTCTCAAAAATTATGATCATCATCAGAATATTGATGTCGCCGTTTCAAAACGTGTCCTGGAGAAATTTTTACAGCATTGTTCAACTCATTCTCAATTTTTTTCGCACGTGGCAATTCTAGCTGACTCGGCAGAAAGTACTTAACCATCCGGAACACCCGATCTTACTTCTCTAGTGGAAGTTCACGTCTTGAACTGAATAAGTCAGTTTTCTAATTTTTAACTTTGCTTTTGAAAAAGTCATCATGTTAAATCGCTTTCTTCTGGAACTTTGATGACGTCATTGCTCGACACGACAATTATCATCTGATAACGCGAATAACTTTTTACAAAGTAAAAGAAAATACCATTTATTGAATGTATATATGTACCTGTAGCCTTTTCAACCTACATTTAGCTAAAGTTTTGATAAAAACAAACTTTGATTTCTTGTCTTGCTTATAATAAAATTGCAGTTTTTGTAACAACCCAGAAAATAAACAGAAAACATTACAGTTTGGTGTTGTAACAAGGTAGCTTTGAGTATTTCTTCAAAGAGATTTTCATAATTGTTATGATCACAAGCAATTTAGCTATTAATTGCGTAAAAAAGTAAAAAAAAAAATAAGTAAAAAAAGTAAAAAGTAAAAATATCAATGTTATCAATCATAAACAAGACGTGTGTTCAATTACGGACGTTTACACGTTTATTTGTTGTCTTTTTTATATTTGTCTCTGAGCTATGGGTGTAGCTAGCTCGACAGGAGGTGCTAACTCTTTCGGAGCTCCCGGCCTCACTTTCTTGATGGAAGTTCATGTGTATTTCTAAATTTCCCAGCTTTTAAAAGTTAATAATTTGTTTTTGGGATTGTGATTTGGACAAGGACTGGTATCTTGCTTTCCTTGCACTATAATCCTGATTAGGCCGTAAAATAGTATAACGGGTTTTTTTATTTAATTTAAATTTTAAACTAAAATGAAACATAAAAATGCAAGTTTTTATCTCTTCTATAGGCAATATGTCCCGTTATATGATATCCTATCTTCGTATTAAATTAGACCCAACTTTGAGCTATGAAGAAAGTATATGGATATTTGCATCATGTACAATGTGCCAAGGATTGAGTGCATGTATTGGAGGGATTTTACTAAAAAAGTTTGGACCAAGAAAGACGGCTTTACTCGGAACATTGATATTTTGGTGTGTATTAATCACATGGTTTACATCTGTTATGGGTTAACAATTTTCAATCACTTCTAAAGGTAGTTGAATACAAATCAAATCAGAAAAACTGAGAAGAATTATTTGTGATTAATATCTTTGTCACACCATTTTTATTTGTCTTTTTAAAAAAATTAATCATTGAACACAAATCTGAACTAGCCAATGTTTGGAGAATTAGAAATTAGAATTAATCTTTATATTGCTAACTTACATCATCCATTGTTTTGTTAAAACTTATCATCATTTCATTGCTACATCTCCTTTTGAAGAATTTCATGAAAATTGCAGGCGAGGCAAAAAATTTGTTTATATTGCAAAATCAAAATAAGTTATGCAAATTTCTAGGAAATTGTATTATCAAGAGCAATATAATAATTTTTCTTTTCCATCTAAGTGTATTATCAAATTTTAATTGATGAATTACATAAATAACGCGTTTTATTTTCGTCGTTCTTTTTAGTTCAGGAATATGGTTAACGTATTTTACCATTAAACATTCGTTTGCCATGACAGTGTTTACTTACGGTGCTATTGTTGGCGTTGGTCTAGGAGTATGTTATGCTGTACCAATTGACTGTGCTATGAAGGTAGGCCACATTTTTATGACTATACCATATGTAAGAAGTCAAGGGTTCGAACCCCGGTCGTGTCTGACCAAGACTTGAAAATTAAAGTGTCTGTTCTTTAGCCAAACACTTGGCATTTAGAAATTAAAGTCACAGGGTCTTTCGGATGAGACCTTAAAAACCGATGCTCCTTGTCAAGGAAGGCGTGGTACGTTAAGGAAACCCTATCTTCACATTGCCTGAAAAGGGTAACACTTCTGCCACTTCACCTATAACTGGTGACATCTTGATATAAATGAAATGTTCTTGACTGCGACTTTAACCCTTTAATTGGCAGAGAAATTTTGTAAATTTAACAAATAATGTACCATATTGTCAATTCAAAATTTCCGACAGTTGCAGCAAAAATATTAATAACCAACCCCTATATATTTGGACCCCTTTATTACAAACTTTATTATAAGGTAGGTAAAGTCGAAATATCTGTTTCCATGGCAACATAAATAAATTTACGCCACAAATGTTTCAAATTTTTCACATTTTTGCTTGATGTCCAAAAATTGCTGTTATCTTGATTCCTGCATACTTGAAATAAATTTTCTTGGTTACAAATCGGAGTTAGGCATCATTCAAATATTATGTAGAAAGATCATTTCAACATTTGTTTCTTTTCCCAAAAAATAAAACCATCCAATTTCATGCATTTCTGGTCAAATTATTAAAAGTAAACGAACATTATATACAAAGTTTATATTTGAAGAAGAAAAAAGACCACAATTTCGATGCAAATTTCTTTATGTTATAAAGATTTTATTACTGGGATTGTGATATGGACAAGGACTGGTATGTTTGTTTTATTTTAAACCATATATGAATTTTACTTTTGTTTAATAAAAAAGTATTCAAAACTATATTCAGCTAAATATCGGTTACCATGGCAACGAATATAACAAACATGCACTATAAACGAGAATTTGTGTAAAATCCATTAGTTTTTTTAACACATAATTTCTATTTTAGCACCTAATAAAAGCTGACACAAAGTGAACTTTTAACATTTTGCATTTTTCACATAAAATGACATGTCTATTATCACAGAATTATCAGCTTATCGCATAAAAAAAGACAATCGTATTTTGTTATTGTATGGACGCAGGACGCATATTCTTTGCAGTGAACGTGTGACGGGCGCATGAGTTAAACAGATATTAATCCAGGCATTCAATTGTTTTAAATTTATGAATCACTCTGATATAAAGGAAAATATAGTCTATTTTTATTTCTTATTTTATTATAATTACTTAATCATTTATTTATTTGTTTGTGCGGACTGATTACCCGACACGAACGCGGTGTACATTTTGATACTCAGCAATTATAAATTCCTAAAACAAATAATTAAATCGCAGTCTACATTATAATTGAAATTGTAATTTGATCGTCCTGGTATAAAAACATTATTTTAGGAAAGCATCAAATAAAATTTCCAATTTGTGATTGCGAACAAAACTGATAAATTGAATCTTGATAAATTTACATTGACTCTAACATAAAGTTGTAATAATGACACGTAAAAATTTTAATTTGTAAATGCAAGTTTTACCTCAGATTCATTTGCGGAAGATTTAAAGTTGGTGAATGAAATAATTTTTAAAATCAAATTTTTTTATATGCGTATATAATAGAAAAAAATCCTTATTAATAATATAAAATTTGTGAATCAAATTTCAAAATCCGCTTATAAATAAAGATGAATCAAACTGTGGTACCGTTTAAAGAAGAAAGAAACGTTTTGCTTCCCCGGTGAGACAAAAACGTCAAAATGAAATATGATAAAAATCAAAAGTTGTAGTTGTTCGAAGTTATAAATTCGAAATTATTTATCGCCCAAGTTATTATTTCTTTACATTATCAAACAACCTTTTCCTGCTCTTCGTAAATATGTGGTTTTTATGTAAGTTTGAAACTTAATTTTAAAGTTTGAACGAATTACTTTTTCCGTACTTTTTCGACACTCCTAATTTTTTACTACGTCAGGAATGTGACCGCTTCGTAATTTTCAACTTGAAAATAGAACTGAAATATATTTTGTATAAAAAACCCACATTTGTTGACAATTGTCCCTAGTTTCAAATGGTACCAAATTTATATCAATCGGGCAAGTTTTACATTTGTACACCAAACATTGTGCAATAGACCGTCCAAAAATCAGAATGGCTTAGTTTGACGTATCTGCCAATTAAAGGGTCTAACCCCATTAGATTTATCAACCAATCTTATGACAATCCTTTGACAATTCAAACTACAAAAAAATCTATGTTTTATTGTTATAAGTCAAGGTGAATATACACTAGCAGCAGAATATTTCGGAATATTATTCTTCTTCTGATGGAACCACTTAATTACTTTGTGCCGTTAACCTTTCGATTCCTTTTCTTTGCTGCATTGTTGTTGGCTTACTCGCACCATTTGTTTCATATATATTACAGTGGTTTCCTGATAAGGAAGGTCTAGTCAGTGGATTGATTGTGGCTGGTATCGGGGGAGGAGCTGTCATATTTGATCCAATTCAGACTGCATATCTTAACCCAAAAAATAAAATTCCTGACCAGCAAGGGCATGGAAAAGATCGGTAAGTTTCCTATGTTAAGATAAAACAATATCTTTAAAGTTTGTTACACGTAACATATAAAAGGTATTTCGAACATCACACTGTTTACTTTTTGGGGTAGAATTTATCAACTGTTGAATAAATAATTTTTTTCGATTTTATTTTATGTTATCTAATAGGTGATATATTAATATATTATGCAGGCTTTTTTGCAACAACTGACAAAGATACAATTACCTCCTTTTATACAATTCAAACGTATTTGTGATAAAATAAAGAAAATGTTTAGACAATAGATTAAACTCTTTCTCAATGGAAAATAAATTCCTAAAACACTTTATAATGTTATTGTAAACCATATATTGAAGAATATCAAAGAGATAAAATATTTGCTAATGATTAGACTAAGTCAATACAAACACTTAATTATTTCCTTTGTTGACAAGACTATTTTTACTTTAACACTTGTAAAAATATATAACACAAATACCTGTTAAATTTCGATGCCACATATGTGCACATTTCGGAAAATCATTCCTCATTTAAAAAAATATTTTCATGTGTGATTTGCAAAATAAAACATTAAACATTAAACAACTGTAATGTTTCTATCATGCTGCTGTTGAAGACACCGAACAAAATATACCTTTAAATTTTAAAGTTATTTCAGTCAGAGTGATATATTAGACAATGTTCCAACCTGTATACTGATATTAGGTTTGTGTTATACTGGAATACAGCTGATTGGTTCGTTATTGTTGGTTAATCCTCGAATGGGAATTGTAAGTATTTCTTGTAAATTAAATTCTTTTTAAAGTGTTGAAATACGACCACTTATTTTACCTTTTTCACACAAATTCTTAGCTAGCTAGACAAGAGGTGCCTACCCTTCCTCAACATCCAGTCTCACTTCCTTAATGAAAGATCACGAAACAAATTGGCCAGTTTTTACTTTATTTTTTAGAATTGTGTTTTTTACATCAACTGTTTGTTTTATTACTTTAATCTTACAAGACCTTAGCACTAAAATTAAATTACAATGTTATTGATGTTCCAGCCCGTTAACGATGTGTAGTGTTCTCAATTTTCTCTGTTGTCAAAGGTATGATACCGTTTAATAGGCTGAAATTACACAATATGAGCTGCATGAACAGTGTTCTATTTTTCATCCTTTTTTAACTTACGATATTAATTTTGTAGGATAAATTCAGCGAACAAACATATCTAACAGAAGAAACAATGCTCACTTCCAATGGCCAACACAATACATCCAAACCATATCGTACTGTAAAAGATCCAATAACTGCTGAAGGTAATTTAAAAAAACAAACTGATTCTATAGAAAAAACAGAATGCACAGATTTTCCGACAGATCACACCCAACAACAAGGGAAGGAACATTTAAGGTAAAAATTAATCCAAATAAAAAAAAATAAAACGAATCAAAAGTGTTATTACTCACTGTGACAAATAAGAAACTATAAAACATAAAATTGTCAAATTTTGACATGACTAACTTGTATTCAGTTGTTAAAACCTTTCAGAACAAGTGCTTTCCGAAAATGGACGTTGAATTGTTCAACTTCAATACAAACAACAGTTGGCTTACAGAAAAAGCAAGTGTAGATTCTATATAGTTCCATAATTAATATAGTTCTATATAGTTCCATAATTCCATATACCATTTAGCAAAAACTTCAGTCATCTTAATTTTTGAAATTTATTTAAAACTAAGGTCTGTTCTCTCCTGCAACACATTCTTTAGCTGGATTTGGATTTACATATTTTTGGAACTTTCGATGCATTAATTTGCAACTGTTTGGCGTATGTTTTTTAATCTATCAACTTTTTCGGCCCCTAGTGTCACTGATGAGGAATGGTTTTCCGAAGTGTGCGCATCTGGCACATCAAAATTTAGCAAGTATTTGTTATATATTTAACAAAGTATTATATCACCATTCATTAGACATATGTATACCCTTGTTTTTGTGTATAATAATATTGGAATATATAGAAAAACGCGAAATTATATCGATTATATATAAATATATATATTATATTTTTTAACAGTGTCAACGCTATATTGAAGATTGGGATAACAGTTCTATAAAGTTTTTGCCGACAGTGTTTGTAAGACACTGTGCACTAAATCATCTTATTTTTTCCTCCATTTTATTTTAAATTTGCAGTGATAAGAACGAAGGTAATAAAAGAGAATATACTCCTCGGGAAGTTCTAAGAAACAAATTTCTATATATTTTATGGTTTATTAACCTATTGAATGGACAAGGTATAACTTTTATATCGACGTTATACAAGGTGGGTAAAAAAACATATTTTGTAGAGTTTGGTTAGTAAAGCCATGTCACATAAAAAACGGTGTGTGTGTGCGTGTGTGTGTGTGTGTGTGTGTGTGTGTGTGTGTGTGTGTGTGTAAACATTTCTATAAAATTAGGCACAAATTTGTATTTCTGGTTATAAAAATGCACTCTAAAAATTTTTAAAAGTTGAAAAGTTAAATATTGCCTTCGTTTTTAATCTGTTGTTACCTAGGGAAATTCAATTAAATGTAGGTTTTTTTTATACAAATTCGCTTAAGGAGGAAGGACCTAGATAAGGACCTTTTATATATACATATAAGGTCCTTTTTTATCTAATGTGGTCCGAAGCGCACACTTACGGATCACAGCGTCTCTCACCACCTGGGTTCGAAACGAACTCGGGACAGATCCTAGTGTGAGAAAGTTTGTCAGTTCGTTTGCCGAAGGTCGATAGTTTTCTCCGGTTACTCCGGTTTCCTCCACCATCCCAGAACTGGCCGCCTCGAAATAAGTGAAAGAATCTTGACTGGGGCGTAAAACATCATTACTCCACTCCACTCTTTTTGTATCTAGTATTTTCACTACTAGTTCATTCTTATATTTTAACTTAAGGCGTTTGGTCAAACATTTATTAGAGACGATCATTTCTTAGCGATTGTTGGATCATTAGCTGCAGCATGTAATGGCGGTGGACGGTTATTATGGGGAATATTATCAGATAAGTATTCTGTTAGGGTAAGATGAATTCATTTTTTTATACTTCAGAATATGTTTAAGACATTTAGTATAGTTAAATTTGTGTTTACACACACTCATTTTGTTCGAAAAGTTAAATTAATGGGGTCCTTCAGAAGATGTTTCAGACACACTTGATGGTCTAATGTAAGCCTCGTGTTTGAAGTTTTATGCTCATTAGTCACAATATACGTTTATCATTTCACATTCAAGATCATTAATAAAGTTGAATAAATATATAGAGGAAAATTTTATTATTCTGTTTTTTTTTTTTTTTTTTTTTTTTTTTTTTTTTTTTTTTTTTTTTTTGACATTAGATCCAATAACCTTACTTAAACGTCAATGAAGAGCATAAGCGCTAAGGCTTTAGATGAATAATGTCTTAGCAAATTAAACAATTTTGTAAAATTCTTTGTCAAATACAGAGTGAGATACGAATAAAGGGGTAATTTATCATACTTGTCTTACTGCATTATTCTTTAACATTGCTCTTTTTCAGACATCTTTGATATTGTCGTCAGGTCTGATATGTATCTTAATGTTGACATTTAATGTAACAAGTCTTGTTAGCAGAGAACTCTACGTTGTATATGTGTGTTTATTATTCCTATCACTTAGTGGAAACTCTGTCCTGTTACCTACAGCTACAGCAAAAGCGTTTGGAAAAGAACATTATGGTGTAAATTTTGGTATAATATATACTGCGTGTGTAAGTACAATAGCCACTCTTACTAAGAGCAAAATGCAATGCAAACAACCAGATCATTTTTTTCTATTAAACTTTTCGCCCCCCTTAGTGTCACTGATGAGAAATGATTTTCCGAATTGTGCACATATGACACATCAAAATTTAATAGGTATTTTTGTTAGATATTTACTAAACATATTGAAGTAGGAACATCAGAGGTTAAACTAAGTGGTTGTCTTTATTGCAACCGCATTGTATTTACTATAACTATCAGTTATTCCCCGTAGTCGGTACCGCTGTTCAGTACCGCTGTTCACTGTGTTGTCAGAAAAATTACCATGTAGCAAAATTTTTAGCTGTCGTTACTTTTGAAATTTATTTTAAATAAAGATTTGTTCCCGCAAAGCATTACTTATCTGGATTTGGATTCATGTGATTTTTGAACTTCGATTTATTAATTTCGATTTTTTTTCCTGTCATGCTATCAACTTCGTCAGCCCCTATAGTGTCACTGATACGGAATGAATTTCCGAAATATGCACATATGGCATATCGAAATTAAACAGGTATTTTGGTTAACATTAAGTTATTCTAGTTTTAGTATATTCGGAAAATTAACATATGCTTTATTCAGAAACTTAATATGTAACTTAATATGTACTTTCATAATTGTTTAAACAAAAAAATCTAACTGTATTTACTAGACTATTTATATTTCTTTATCATCCGTTATCTAGCCCACAATATTATTTTGTTCTACAAAATATTACCGGGACAACTCATAAGGATTTTTCATTACACATGAATTTTGTGATTTGGGGATACGACTCTTTCCTTCAAGTTTCATTTTGGCGAGGTTATAAAAAGCAATGACAATAGTTCTTGTTACTTAAGTCTAGTAATTTCTAGGTTAGGAATAAAACAATAAAACCGTCTATGATGGATACATTAACGTAAAACTTAACTCCTGGATAAAGAAAAAATGTTATATCTTAATGCATACAAAATTAGCATTCTTTGTTCATTACAGATTGTCAATTAACCATTTCAAATGACTTGAGAAAAATGTTATACTTTAGTAAATATAAAATTGTCAAATTAACCATTTCAAAATGACTTGAGAAAAAAGTTATGCTTTAGTAAATATAAAATTGTCAAATTAACCATTTCAAAATGACTTGAGAAAAAAGTTATGCTTTAGTAAATATAAAATTGTCAAATTAACCATTTCAAAATGACTTGAGAAAAAAGTTATGCTTTAGTAAATACAAAATTGTAAAATTAACCATTTCAAACTGACTTGAGAAAAATGTTATGCTTTAGTAAATACAGAATTGTCAAATTAACCATTTCAAACTGACTTAAAAAAAATTTTAGTAAATACAAAGTTAGCATGTCTAAAAACTAATTCTTTTATAACTAGAGCAAAATATTCTTGTCAAATTATTCATTTCAAACGGATTTAATGAAGTCTGAAGAAAGTAAAACCAGAAGAGGTTTTTTGGCAAAAAAAAATATAAGTTGACATTTTCACTTTAAGTTCAAAATTTTTAAATAAATAAAGCTGGATGATCATGTAAAATTAACTGGAAGTGTTTTGGTGTAAAATACTCTAAAGCAAATTATTACGAAGAGTGACGCTTTCTAAGTTCGAATTACCTTGGTGCATGTCCTTGTGCGAAAATTTGTCAGTTTACTTGCAGAGATTCGCAGGTTTCGTTTTAAAAAAAATATTTTTTTGTTATTACTGATATAAAGAAGAAAAAAGGAAATATGTAACTGAAAACACTGCACTCGGCTATATCCTTCAAAACGGAGATAAAAAACATATTAATAAACAACTAAATATGACAAAAATAAAACAAACTCGCATTAAGATCGTTAATTACAAAACTTCCGACAGTGTACAGTGGAATGGTTCTAAATTTTTACCGTAATTAATTAAATAATTTGATGAATAAAATTATCGTTCTTACTTCTATTTTCAGATAATAACATCACCTTTATCTGCCGTACTAACATCAAACTTAAAAAATCGTATCGGCTGGGATGGAATGTTTTACATGATTGCAGCATTTTCCTTTATAAGTATGTTATAAGATTCTAAGTTTGAAAGCAATTGCAAAAGCAATGACGCATTGAGCTGTGGCGAACTTTCGTATCTCGTTCGTAAAGTCATCTTATGTAAAAAAAATAATAAAAATAATAAAAAAAGACAAGGCTAAGAAATATCAAGAGGACAAGCTTTATTTTATCCAATTTCGTCTTTAAATTTTATTCCTTAAATATCTTCCAGTTCTATGTGCTTAGCCAAACAAGACATTATTTTAAGTACAATGTTCTTAATAGAAATGTATAATAGAACAAATTGTTTTTATACTTACAATATTTTGCGTATTCAAAATTTACGATGTGCTTCTGCCACATTTTTATTTTTATAATCACATACGGTTTAAGGTTACTTATTATACACTGTTATTTAATTCAATTCCAGGTATGGTTCTTTCCTGGTTATTTAAAATCAACAAAACACAAAGAGAAGTTTAGATATGGATATACATGTATATGTCATTTTAAGCAGCAGGTATGAGGAATCCGATCATTTTAATTTATGAATTTTTAAACAATTTTTCCATGCATTAAAATGACTCGCCTGGATAGTTTTTGATCGAGTAGAAAATACATTACTTCATCATAAACTTTCACTTTTTGACACGCACTATGTTAATTGTGTACTCTCTCTCTCTTTTTAATTTGACCAGGTTAATGAAAAATATAAAGTTGCTAAAACTTGTGTTCAACTCTTGTTGAAGGAAAAGGTTATATAGCTACCAAAAGGAGAGGCATTACTATGCCGTTTGGATAAATGTAAAAAGAGGACAAATGGCAGAGGACAAATGAATTCTTATACATTTAATCCATATATGTAGCAAGTCACAAGATATAAGGGCTTAAGCTGTGCAAAATGATACAGGGACAGAAGGACATGTCAGGCTGTGTGTGAAATGGACAATGGAAACTTAACTTGGAGTCAATGCTATGTTGAAAATATTTTATCTAAAATATCATCGGAGTTATAGTCCATACACAAGCAGAGTATAAGAATTTACAGACTGTGGCACAATATTTTAGAAATTTAATTGATAATATTTTCTGTCTCAAATATGTATTGCAATGCTTAAAATGATGAAAGATTTCGGAAAGAAATGTTTTTCATAAAAACTGGCATTTTCTAGTTGATAAAGAATGGACTGTGAAATGGAAAGAGGATTATGAAATATATAACACAAATACCAGTTAAAGTTTGATGAGTTCATCCATTTAAAACATAAACACTTTGAAACAATGTCATACCATGAAACAAGTTCTATTCAACTAGATGAATACTAGCTTAAAAAACAAGTAAACAATAACATGTGCAAAATCATATAATGCTTTATTTTTAACATGTTATAACATTTAAACACAATTAACGATACATATAAATATAACACTTAGTGTGTCAGCACTTTGTCCTCAGAGTCTTCAAGACTTTACGAAGTTTTGAATTACAATTATCACAGAAGCTTTTAAAGTATGATGAGAAAAGATTTCTACCAATTTTCAGTTTTTGGAACATTCTATTTATATGTGAATGATAAAATTTAATATTTCATATGTAATATGAAATAATCTGTTAGCATATAATTCAATTTTCCGTAGAAGGATAACTCGAGGAAAATATCTTTTTATGAAAAAATGTTAGAAAACATTGAGGCTTTTTCATAACTCTACAGAAATCATTTTTTTATATTATTCACATAACAACATTTTTTAAGCTAATTGTTCTTGTTATGAAACGTTTACTCAAACAAACTGTTTTTATATAAAAACTTAATAACAAATTTGTAATAATTGACAACAATTTGAAATTATAACCACACCAAACCCTGGTTACTAATCAAATTTAAACTTACGAGATTCAAATTTAATTCAAACATAACAGATTAATGTTTAAATTAATTTTTTCTACCTATAATTTAGGCAGGAAAGAATATAAATTGATAAGAGAAGTCACCCAAATCTATATTCAACCCAAAAATATTAGGATATAATAAACTTAAACATAATCCTTGCTAAACCAAAACATAACTAAACTAATTGATTATATAACTGTAGCATATGCAAAACTCGTTAAAATATTCTCTTCTTACACACAATCTTCTACATCATATATTTAAATCTCTTAACATGAAAACTAAAATGACGACCATATAAATCTAGTTGTTTCATAATAATTTTCTAGAAAAAATCAAAACTGTTCTGTGAAAAATTGAAAAAAAAATTATTAAAAAACTCTTCTTTTTTTTTTTTTTAAAGAAAGATGAAAATAATGTTCTATAAAATCATAACTTACCTTTGAAAAATTGAAAAATAATTATCTAAAACAAAAGGATTTTTCCATTCATGTATTCATTGTTTTGTATTATGCATATCAGATATACAAAACAATGTACTACAACACTTGTACACATACATCCATCAAATTTACCATATCTACTGTAAACTAACAAGCTTATTGTTTGTTTTGGCTTAATTTCTGCTTTAAATACTTTCTTTCAAATTTGAATGCCATATGAGTGAGTTTTTGTACTGTTAGATCATTTTAAAGCACTTGAAACAGGTTAATGACATAAATTGAACAAAATAATAAGCCCGAATCTTTACAGTCTGTTACAAATATGACAAAAAAGTGTGTCATGTTTATGTTATAATTCAGGATTTTGGTTTAACCACTTTGGTTAGAAACGTTTTTACTGAAATTATAGATGAAATTATTAATAAATTATAAACTAACAGGCCTGGTTTTTAAAATGAACAACAAAACTTTAAACAAACACAACCAGAATAAACTGATATAGTAATGAGGTAACTAAGGTGCATGAGTGTAGGGGATGGGAGGGTCGTGGTAGTGGTAATTAGAAAAATAAAACATCTAAGGGTCTCTTCTATTGCATTGCTTTTTAATTAATGTGATAACTTAAACTAGAAATACTTTAATGATAGTAAAAAAATTACCTGAAGACTCTTACATAATATAAGCTAACTAAATACTTTAATGATAGTAAAAAAAATACCTGAAGACCCTTACATAATATAAGCTAACTAAATACTTTTATGATAGTAAAAAAAAAATTACCTAAAGACACTAACATAATATAAGCTAACTAAACTAAAGCTCTATTGCATTGCTATGCATTGCAAACTCACTACAGGGATGTATATAATATTATGTTGATCATGATTTACATTTTTATATATGTGCATCTAACATACATGTATAAATGTATTAAATATATATATGGAAAAAAAGATGAAGAATCGCTTTGATTGTGCTGAATAATTCAATTTCTCTATCTTTACTGCTATTTCTGTACAGTACAGCAAACAATTATAAAGTAGACACTTTTATCAAACCGTGTAACCATGCCTTCAATCAAATTACAACTGTGTTACACTTCAATACATGACAAACCAACTAATCAAACAAGTTTTAGCATCATTCGAATTAGAGAATTACATGTATGTATGACAAAAATTAGGCACAACAGCCTGCAATAGTATCTAACTTCACCAATTCAGCATCTCAGACAAAGATAACGAAAATAAAGAAATTTATAAGACGAGGCTGCTACTACCTGTATGAACTTAATCAAATATATAAAATATCTGTGAATTGAATATGAACTTGATAATTGTATAATGTGAACTGATACATGTGTATAAAATAACAAGACTAGTATTGAATCCCTGATATCTGATTTCATTAAGCACAATGTTCTTATTTACTGACTAACCTCTTCTTGTAAGGATCTAAGAAATGATATTATCCCTCATAAAAAGTCATGCAAAAATAAAACATCCACAACCTCACTAATTGGAAAAAATAGTTTTAAAAAATTTTTTAAGCTTATATTTAATGTAATGTTTTTTTTTTTATCATAACAAAAATCTTTACATCTATTTTTAATAAATTAGCCCAGACAAGGGCTAGCTAGCTTTGAGCTCATTACAAGATAAACATACACCAATATGAAGTCAATATTCATATATACATTAACTAATGCTAACAACAATCTTTGGATCTTTGCAAGAGATTCATACACACAGAAACCAAGCATCTTAAACAGTTCACATATTCACGATGCCAGGGTTTAACATACAAATAAACCATTTTTGGAATTTTATTCAAAAAATTACTAAATGACATATTTTTAAGACAGAGAATCTGATTGCATATAGACTTTAGATCATGAAGCTGATTACATCAGGACTGATATTAAACAATCATTAATCATCAACAAAGTTTTCTGGGTTTTTTTTAATTATGATCTAAAATTTGGGAGCCATAAATATAAATTTGAGAATTTGAATTTTAAAAATATTTGATATTTTGAAAATTTTGGGATTATAAGTATAAGATTTGGTCAACAATATTTTCTGTTAATATAAAAAATACAGTGTAATACAAAATGGAACAAAATGCCAAAAAAAAAAAATAATAAATAAAAAAAAAAAATCATGAAGTTTGTATTAAGTTTTAGGGAAAGGAACACTGTAAAGGACATTTAACAAAACCATTTGGTTTTGATAGCTAGAGCATTTAATTGGAAACCTAATTAAAATGATTCTCATGAATATATTTTAGTATCCCTATAAGAATATTTAAATCTGCTGCACACCAACTCTGATCATAACAGCAATATGGATTTCAAGTACATACACTGGCACCAATAAATTTGGCATAAAAAACTACAAATCTCTCTATGAGACAAGTCACATTGAATACCTATGGAATATTTTCTGATAGTTTGCAATTATTTGGTAACATATAAATCTCTTGATATCAAAAATGTGATGCAATCACCTGCTATTTAACAGTTTATCTCTTAGAACTTCATTATGTGATGCATAGAAAAGTGTCTCATAAGTCACTTTATAAATATTTAAATCCTGAGCCTCTAATGGTCCTTTGTTCTCACATCTTCAGAGATCTGAGCTAAATGGTTGAAGTTTTTCATTGTTGAAAAAATTATAATTTACTGTTAACCACGTGGAAAACAAATTTTTATGTGCTTAGTAAGTCACTCTGTGAATATTAAAATCCTAACGGATGTGCCTGTAGTTGTCCTTCATTCTTAACTATATCTTCCGAGATTTGAGCTAAACGGTTGAAGTTTTTCAGTGTTGTTGAATTACTTGTAGATTTTAAGTTACCACTTATTCTCTCTGAAGCCTGCAACAGTTAAATAAATATTATTATTACTACTGCAACAATGTAAAAATTTTGACTGCAAAGATGATGGGCGATAACTCCCATACATGCATCTCTATAAAATGTTTAGTTCTGAAACTTAAAATTGTTTAAGACGTGGAAATAAAACAGAATGTGTGCAATTACAATTGTATAGTGACTTAATTAAAATAAAAAATATTACAGAAGATTTGTTCTTCTTAAAAAATTTAAGCTGTCTGACAAATAAATCAAACTTTATGAGAATTTCACCACCAGCAGGTAGAAATTAAAAAAAAAAAAAAAAAAATCCGTAACTGTTATCGATCCCTCAGCAAAACAAATTTCAAAAAACTTCAAATTGTTTTTTTTTTTTTTTTTCATTTTTCAAATCTCCAAAGTATTAGTAGTAATCATTGCCTTCATGTATTTCTCTGCTTAAAGTCATTCTAGACACATTCTAAGTAATCAAACTCTTCGAGTGTAACATCATATAAAGTTTTTAAGATTTTATCTTTAGGACTCAAAACACAGCTATTGAAACTTGTGTATCATAAAAATAAAACTTGACATTTAACAGTCTAGTCTTATGCTGAGAGGCTGCTTCATTCCTCTTTAATGATCAAGAAACTTTTAATAATTTAGATATCATGAAAAAAATGTCCCTGACTCGAAATATTTGTTTCTCATACCTCATTACAATAAACTTGACACATAAGACTCTCGTGTTGACCTGAAGCTTCGTTCCTCTTCATTGCTCGGGAAGCTCTTGATAAAACAGAAACCATGGCATATATATCCATAGCTGAGTCAGCTACTCTCTTTAATAAAAATTGTTCATCTGAAAATATAAATGGAATGGAGTTTAATTTAGGATTTTTTTTTTCAATCAGTTAATCAATTCTGAAATCATCATACGTATAACATTTTCATAAAAGATTCAAATATCAAAGGGACTTATACTCTCTATCAAATATTGTATAAGTATTTATTTTGGCTGTGTATTAATATTGACACTTTTGGTGTAAAATTAATTTCCACCAATATCAATACAAAATTAAATTTATTTTAGCTCACCTATGCAGAAGAAACAATGACAGCACCAATATTAATACACGCTAAATATAAGAGACCAGTGGGAGCACCAAATATAACACATGCTAATATAGATACTTATATAGTAATTACAACTCAAAACTCCTAAATCGCTCAACAAACTTCACTTCTGTGATATAACTTTGAACCTATCACTTTTTTGCACAATATTAATCAAATGTTTTAATAAATATCAAATTTCTCATCAGAAGCCATGTATTTGCCAACCCAAAATTTGCAAATATACATCTATGATTCTGAAACTTCATTTGTTACTTAAAACCATTTGTGTGCAGTTTCCCTCAAAGGCATTGAATCATTTGAGTTATTGATTCAATGTACATGTTCTGATATCAACGAAAAGACCTCACTGAACATTAAAATCATCATTGTACTACCTGTGTGTTAAAAATTTTTGTGATTTATTTTAATAAAATTCCTTGATAGCAGCATTCACTAACTCTACTTCAACCCGATTTTCAAAATAATCTTTGTGATCTTGATACTTTGATATAAAACAAACAAATATGACAGCTGTCATATAAAGGTTATTCTCTTTTCAATGTGCATCAATGAGGGGTTTAGAAACAGACGGAAAAAGTGTGAAGAACCCGATATGTTTATCAGTTGTCATGAAAATACCATTTCAGAAATAAAAACTATATCCACACAGCTACATGCCTAGATACATCCACACCATAAAAAGCCACTTAACTTACTTATTATTTTCTTTCCATGTTTTATTAATAAATCTTCTATAGTAGCAACAAAATCTTCAATGGCTTTGGATGTCTGAGTGGGAAAAAAAAAACATTATAAAGTGCAATAATTGTAATAAAATTTTCTAAAGAGAACAATTCATTCCAATTATTGTGCTGATTTTAAACATGGGTAAGGATATGGTGGTTCGTTTCGAAATCTTCTAGAAATTTTTAATGCCTATTGTAAGTAACTATTATCATTTCAATGTTCATCATCTTTATATTAAGTAATTCTATGAGTGTTTTTTATCATCTGTACTCAACTGAGTAAACACTCAGCTCAAATTAGGGATATTTCTATATCAATTTTTAAGACATTGCACAGTTAAAAAACATACCTTATTCGCTGAATTGACCAAGTCACCATGGACGTACTGTGTAAGTGTTTCACCAGAACTCATACCAGCCATTCTTAAAAAACAACCAAATATAAAACATTTTTATGATAATTCTTTCAAACTGATTATAAATGAATTTATCTTATAATTTTTATAATGAAGAATAAGAAACATGTTAAATATCAAACAAATATATCGGTTGTAATTTCAATTTAAAATGAATTTAAAATTAAAAATGAAGTTAATCCGTTATTTTTGGAAATCATTGATTTGTTAAAAAGCCACAAAAGCATTTTGTTGTCTTGAAATTACACTTAATAAAACTTTAAAATGTGACATATTGCTTCCCCTTCTGGTGCTTAGCATTATCAAGCCAGACTGCAAGGATAATAGACCCGGAAAATGTGTGCTTGTCTGCAGCAAACAGACACGGTGAGCATGCACCCTACAAAAAGTCGCCCTGGATGCACTAACAATCATCAGACTGTTATACACATTGGCACATCTAAAGCATTAACAACTTTGTTCTCAGAAAAATTCATAGAAATAAAAAATCTTGCCCTAGTTGTAAATGGAAACTTTTTCGATTTCATTACTATAACAATGTATCTGTATAACTGACCTTTTTTTTCTCTTACTACCAGCACCAAATAAAACCCCCATGTTAGCTGCTGGATTCTTCATGGCTTTCTGTAGTTCTTTAAGGTGATTTCCAGCATACTGCATTAAATAAAATACATAACACAAAAAAATACCAACTGAAGCAATTCTATCCTTATATATGCTGTCATTAAATAATGGAGTATAAATCAGAAATAAACCTAAAGTTGAAGTGATATCAATGAGTTTTGTAACTGGATAAAGTTGAACAAAAATATCAACTTTAATTTTTTCGAGGAAATTTATTTTTTATAAAAATTATCATTTAGGACTTAAAAGAAGGTAGCATTTGAATAACAAAGTTTAAATCAAAATGGCTTAAATAAGATTTTAAGAATTTTACAGTCCCGTCCTATCAAGAATTTTGGATAATCAAGATATTCAAAAATATTGATTGTTCATGTATATGTTTCCAGTGACTTGAAGGTAAGTCTATTAGTAGCTTTTTAATGACTTAAGACAAAATGTGCAAACTACAGGAAATTTAGAAAAGCAAATTTAAGTTTACTAACCTGTATTCCAGTAAGAGCTACAAATAACCTCAATATATCGTTAGTTCCTTCAAAGATACGGAAAATCCCTAAATATCTCATCACTGGCTCTAAACCACAGTCCTGAAATATAAATAAATAAATATATATATATATATATATATATATATATATATATATATATATATATATATATATATATATATATATATATATATATATATATATTTGTCACTCGAATTACAATAGTTAAACTCTTTATAATTGAATATTTTCAATGCTTTTTTCATGCCACAAAGGATTTTCTCACTTGTGATTGTGAATTTTGATTTTTCATTTTTTTTTTGGTCTTTTAATACTAAGAAATAGTAAGGTCTACATCACATCTCGGGTAATACCAAGATATACATGTATAACTGATTTATGGGAGAGGAGCACAGTGGGGGTAATGGTGTTTACTGTCCCAGTCAAAGTTCTTTCACATGTACTTATGTATCAATTCTATTGAAAGAAAGAGTCTCATGTAGAAAATCACAAACCTTTAGCAACAAAAACGACAAACCTTTTTCACACTAAGATCTGCACACATGAATCTAAATGGGAAAAGGGGCTGTGGTCAATAAGCTTAGCTTAAAATCACTAAGTTACTGAGGCCCTGGCTCATGGAAATCCAATGATAATGTCTAGTCATACATGTATATAGAGGAAACCATGTTCACTAAGTTACTGAGGCCCTGGCTCATGGAAATAAAATGATAATGTCTAGTCTTACATGTATATAGACGAAACCATGTTCACTAAGTTACTGAGGCCCTGGCTCATGGAAATCAATTGATAATGTCTAGTATTGCATGTATATAGAGGAAACCATGTTCACTAAGTTACTGAGGCCCTGGCTCATGGAAATCAAATGATAATGTCTAGTCTTACATGTATATAGACGAAACCATGTTCGCTAAGTTACTGAGGCCCTGGCTCATGGAAATCAAATGATAATGTCTAGTCTTACATGTATATAGACGAAACCATGTTCACTAAGTTACCGAGGCCCTGGCTCATGGAAATCAAATGATAATGTCTAGTCTGTCATGTATATAGAGGAAACCATGTTCTTTTTTGTTTTTTTTTTACATTAGCAACCCACGAAAGTAAATATAAAACTACCTTCATGTATAATATCTGTATAGCTTCATCTGCACAAAACCAAGCTGCTTCCTACAGTAAAAATATCAAATAAAATTATCAATGAACGGGTTTGTATTAAAACGGGTCTAAATATTTCATATTTGGTCTAATTTTTCTCACCTTTGATATACAAAATGTACATATATGTGAAAATATTTACAACTCAAATAAAATTCTCTGTAATAAACTATTTGACGAGTGATTCGATCTATCACAGCATAGACCGAAAGCTTCACATGCAACTGCTTTGCAGTTTATTCGAATCAGCATGAGAGCCATTCGATCTAAACCATCATAGATCGATTACAAAAAAAGTTTAATGCTTAAGTATATAAATTTGAACTTGTTTTTGAAAATAACTTATGTTCTATGCAGTTTTCACACCAAATTTTCTAATAAGGCTAATTTGTTATACAAATCAACCCTTCATTAAGAAGAGATGACAAAAAATACAGGTAGCTTGCACACTTGATACATTTCAAAAATCTTGAATTAAAAACTCCTCAACATGAACACCAATACTGATCCTGAAAAAGGAGACATGAACTCTTAACTGTGCAGATTTACAGAGGATTAAGATAAACCAATATTATAAAAGCAAAATAAATGAAGATTTGCAACTACATTAATTAAATTAGCAAAATAACACAAAATTGACAGCTACAGTAATTAAATTTGCTCATAATGGATTTACAACTATGGTATTTAGTTACTTACAGAAGCGTACACTTTACTGATGGCAGCCTCTATCTGGAATTCTGTAAAACATTGATCCATGTTGGCTGATACCATGTAAGCCATTGACTAAAAAAAAAAAAATATTAACAAAACTCTACAAACCAACATAATAAAATTTAAAAAATAAAAAAAATGTTAAAATTTTATAACAATCCACAAACCAAACAAGTAAAAATCTAATTACAATCTATAAGTGAAAATCTGATTATGAGCAAAAAACCTAGTAAGAAAATACTCATAAAATTTGTGCAAATATGAATAGATCACTTCAAAGCAGGTACAGCAATACTTGATAACAGAGAATTTAGAAGCCTAAATATGAAAGAAATAAGCCTTATGTATCACTGATGTAGCATTTGTTGTATTTCATTTACATGAAGTCTTCATAATTATACAACAGAAAAAGGATAAAGATGATTAAGTGTTTAAAATAAAAAATTTGATGAACAAAGGACAAGAGATTGAAGCCTCAAATAAGACATGTGGAATGTTGTTAAAGATGGTCATTAATAGATCCCCATGTTCTTGTCTACCCAGCTAATACAAGAATGGAACTCATAAATACGCTTAGAAATTAACACTACAAGGATGAAACACTCTGATACTCACTTCAGTTGGTATATTATCATACATTCACACAGACATTTTACTCTTTACCTCACCTCAGTGACATACTGTGCCATTTGCATTCTAGCTATCTTCTCTTGAATTGCTCCAAATGTGTGAATTTTACTTCCGAACTGTGTTCTTCCTGCAGCATGTTCCTCCTGATAAAAACCAGAATTATACTTCAATAACATTAACTTTTTTATATTGTAAAGTTTAACATACATACATATGATGTATTGACATATATAAAGGAAAATAAGGGAAATTTTTAAATACATGTTTTTCAAACTTAAATATTATAAACTTATGTCAAAATTTTGAAACCTTTTCAAGCCGAAATAAGTCCAACCCTTAATTACTCTGATGGTTTTACCATTTGGTATAATAATGAACATATATGTAAACCAGGGATAAGATTACTTGCTTGTTGATGAGTAAAAATCATGCCATTATGATATTTTCCCCCATTCACTCACCATAGTGCCAAGTTGTTTCTTTCATTGTATTTCAGTATTTGTGAAGATTTAAATATTGGATTAACCACAGCAAGAAATTATATGATTTGTAAAGATATGTTTGTTTTTATACCAAGTAAATATTTACTTTGACCAGGCATCATTTTCAGTTGCTTAAAAAAGGTATCATTTTCAGTTGCTTAAAAATAAGTTTCATTTTCAGTTGCTTAAAAATAGGCATAATTTTGAGTTGTTCAAAATTTTTTGGATGCTTGTAAACACAAAAACAAAATCTAACATCAACCTGGGTATCGTAAAACTCTAAAACCAATAGCCATTTACATACTTACAGCTTTTTTGATACAGTTTGTCATAGTACCAGACAGTGCTGCTGCCATACCAAATTTTCCGTTATTTAGAATATTCATGGCCACTTTAAAACCATCACCAACCTCTACAAATTGATAGTAAAATCTCATCTTAAAACTTGAAGCTAATATCAAGAAATACCAATGTCCATCATATAAATATGCCTCTGTTAATAATGATATGCATGCATATTATATACATATGTATTCATGTGTATTTGTAAAAAATAAATCTACACAGCTAGGGTTAATGTCTATAAATATCAATGTCATTAAGAAATTTTGGTCAGAAATTTTGTCGGGCATATTTTGTACACCAATTAATACAGATGTAAATCAAATCCTAAAATTGTTGTTTTTACTGAAAAATTTTCCTTAACAACTTTTTGAAAAATATATATTTTAACATTCAAAATTGTTACATATTTCAGAAGTCAAATGTAAAAACACAAATTTATTTTCTTTCTTTTTTTTTCTTTTTTTTTGGAAGTATTTTTTTTTTTTTTTTGCCAATAAAGTCTGACAATAAATACGAGATAATATATCAATACCTCCTAAGATATTTTCTACTGGTATTTTCACATCTTCAAAATAGACTTCAGCTGTATTAGAAGCCTTTATTCCCATCTTTTTCTCAGGAGGTCCACTACGATACAACATACATATATTTTCATAAATATGATTTTATATAATTGACACAGGAAAATACTGTAAACATTCTAATTTTGGCATGTTTTGGCACAAATTACATTCTCGACTAATTCGTGTGGATTTTAATTAGCGCAAAAGAACTTTTGAGAAACAGACTATAAATCATACCTTTATTTTAGCAGTGTATTTAAATTAGTACTACATGTAATGTCCTAGCAGGAAAATTGCTAATACACGTTAAAATTAGTATGTTTACAGTATGCGCAGACTTTTTTTCACTATCAGTAAACTGTAGGTTTGAATAGTTGTTCATGAATATTTATGGTAGAAGTTAGATTTTTTTGTCAGTTTCAACAAAACACAATACAATACACATTATTCTTTTTTTAATTATATAAATGAGTATATACGCTTTTGCAGATAAAATTGCATATGTTATTTAATTCAATATATCCTTATAGAATAGTCATTGTGTTATGGTTTTTTTGCACCTAACAGAGGTATTAATATAGATAAATGATATATTCTAATGACCAAGGCTACAGCAAACCCGGTAGACAGGCACTATGATTTTATTTCAATCATAAAGCCACCCTTCTTTAACACATTTACATGTACCTCAGAACATTGTCATTTAGTTACCTATATTTGTAAAATTCAAAGCTTTACAGATACAAGATAAATGTAAACGTATCACTTAATAATCTAGTGCTGTTCAAATTCAAAAATCAGGAGTTGTTTCATCAGTGATATTTATATGTTACTTGTTCTTTTTTACTGCTTTGTGTGTTGATCTGGTATCTACAACATTGCTAAAGCAATTGACATGTATTGAACATGTATATGAAATAAGCTCTCTATTTCTATATGCTATTATAAAATTATTTTCTTATTTGTATCATTTGTAATGTATATCAGTTATGTGTGTGTGTGTGTGTGTGTGTGTGTGTGTGTGTGTGTGTGTGTGAGACATACTTGTTGACACCCCCAAATGACCTTTCTACAATAAAAGCTGTTACTTTGTCTTTGGTTTCTCCAGTTTTTTCATCTTTGACTGGTGTCTGTAAAAAAAATATAACATGAAGATGATCAATAACTTACAAACATGATACATTTGCAGGTGTTTTTTATTTATATTTTAAGTCAGGTACCGGGGTAATAAGCGTAAAAAGCTACAGGAAAATTATTTTATTTCTATCTTAATGTACTGGTATACATAAAAGTTCTCACAAACATGTATGTAACATTATCTCAAAACAAAATGGTGGTCAAACAAATGCAAAATGGTAGAAAACCAAAAACTGTGAGTAAAAAGTTGGTACCAATGACTTTTGGTAAAAAAAATGCAAGTAAAAAGTTGGTACTAAAGGCCTTTGGTCATAAAAGAAGGTAAAAACCAGATAATGTAAGTTAAAAGTTGTACCAATGACCATTGGTAAAATAAAAAAGAAAAAACTTTTCAAACTACAATTACGATCTACCTGACTGGGATTTAACCCAAGTAGTGAGAGGCAGAGAGAATCTGGACCCGGTAAATAAGACAATCCAGTCCTCAGGGTCCATGGTAATGTATTAGTCAATTAACTTATGTAAATTTAATAAAAGGTTATAAGTAAGCTTACCTGAGCAAATACAGTGAATGTTTCAGCTAGTCCTCCATTACTTATCCAGATTTTACTTCCATTTAGTATGTAATGTTTACCATCAGCACTGGGGACAGCTCAAGTTCTGATTGACTGAAATGGAAATAACAATTGTAGCCGTCTGGGTAGCTCAATTGGTACAGCACTCATCTATAGTGTGGGAGGTCCAGGGTTTGATCCCTGGTCCGACCCTGCATTTTATTCCTCCCTGTTGGCCAGTGTGGCCTTTGGAAGTGGTGGACTGGTAATTGTGAGCTATATAAGTCCATCTGAGGGAATTCAGGGTGATATTTCCCATAGGACCTTGGAAAACTAAAGAATAACAGGAATGTAGCATTCTGGGTAGCTCAGTTGGTAGAGCACTTGCCTATAGTGCGGGAAGTCCCGGGTTTGATCCCTTGTATGACCCTGCATTTTTCTCTTTCCTGTTCTGCAATTTTAACTACAAACACCACAATATTCCTAAAAACATGCATGAATTATCACGCCAAGACCTGAAAAATCAGCCTATAGTAACATTGGTTTGAGCTCATATAGTTGAGGTTTGGTGTTTAAAACAGTTCTTATTCAACACTGAGATATTTTATGTAAAAGACTAGTATATGATAAACGTTATCATCAGCATATAAATACATACCAGGACGTGTAATGATGCCAGTAGATTTATTTTTCAAGGTCCAGGTTCTTTTCGTATCAGTTAGTGAAAATTCTTTAAATTTATTTCAGATTAATAATTTTCTTCTATGTACATGTATATAGATACTTTCTAAAAATATCCATAGAATAATAATCTAAAATTCAGAAATCAAGGCATATTGTGATTGTTCTGAAAAACTTAAAGGCACTTCTAGGACATTAATGTATTGCGATTATTACTCATAAACTCTGCTTTAAAAGATATACAGTAAACAAAGGCCTTGTGCTCACGCTAGCATCAGATCCACTGGCTGGCTCCGTTAGACAGAAAGCTGCCATTTCTTGTCCACTGGCTTATTTTGGTAGATATTTCTCTTTTTGTTTTGGGTTACCGAAAAGTAAGATTCCTTTAAAACCAATAGACTGAAAAGGAACATAGAATATACAATTTTAGTATATGTATTTCTAGCCAAAAACAGAGGGTAGAAATACCGCTGTGCCCTTTCTACGCAAACAATTCCTCTTCTTGCCCTTCAAATTGCCACTCTGTCTTTTATCACATGTACTGTTAAGTCACTCATATCGACTCCTTCAGTTTTCACCCAATAACTTGACTTGCAGTCAGTCAAGCGGTCAGTTAATATAGTTTTAAAGTTATATCGACATTTTCTGGAATAATTTTTGAAAACTTCGAAGCACATAATGCAATGTCAGATAATCTAAGTTTAAATAAATAAACACTGTTTGAGTTGAATTTATGTTTACATGATTGATGTGTGCTTGTTTAATCAAGGTTAACATGCTAGCATATTGCCTTTTTCAGGTTTTTATCCAACCCTTTTCAGAGGTCAAGAAAAATCCATACAAGGTGTCAATAGTCTAAAGAAGGAAATTTTGTGTCAGATATTATTTTTTAATTTAATCATGTATAGTCATAAACAAATTGTATCAAATTTAAATTCTGAAGATACTATTTGTGGCCATGCTAATCTTTACGAAGTTTTAAAGTTTAATTCTTTGATATGTTAGACCTTACATTAGTGCATATATCCCATTTTTTCACTGAAGAATTTTTAGAATTACTGTTAGATACTAGTTGGTTTTTAGATATTGTATGCCTAGGTA
The DNA here is from genome assembly GCA_029721355.1 of Tegillarca granosa. Classification (NCBI taxonomy): domain Eukaryota; kingdom Metazoa; phylum Mollusca; class Bivalvia; order Arcoida; family Arcidae; genus Tegillarca; species Tegillarca granosa. Next base: position 29,853 of record JARBDR010000617.1, read on the forward strand.
TGACATGCTGGTGAAATATTCTATTTTAACCAGATTAATAAAAATGATTTTTTTTAATTAGAAAATATATTGTTCATACTTACCATTACTAAAATATTTGCATGTTTACCTGGTGAGCTCCTAAAGTAATTCCTACACCTAAATCATGAGCTCCGACTATCTCTACAAGTCTGGCATACTGGGTATTAGTTAGACCTAAACCACCTGTAATGTAATGTGATCAATATTAAACTCTGCAAATTTATAATATACATGTTACATATATGTATATACAGTAATAACTGAGGTAGCAATCACCACCATAGAGCAGGCACCTGTCATTATTTGTCAGTCTGAGTCAGTCTTTAACGTTTTTGCTATATCAACCTCTTTAGAGCGGTCACCTATCTGACACGGTCAGTGATAACCTTAACGACCACCAAATTGAAAATTATCCAGTTTACAACGGAAAATAAATCCATACTCAGGAACTTTTTGGGGTAAAACTGTCATAAAATCCACCTTTAAAATCTACCTTTCTAGACTGTAAAAATAAACATATATGGTTATGTGTATCTTATATATTTCATGTGAGTTTTCATTTTTATACTGTAAGTGTACTATAGTTAGCACATGAAAAAGTTGGTAAAGGAGTGGACTACAATAATACCTATTAAATGTGAAGATTCTTTCATTTATATCAAGGCTGTTAGTTCAAGGAAACCAGAGTGTACAGAGAAAAAAGCATACATGTACTTCCATTAAGCAAACTGAAGCATGACAGATCTTACCAAAACCAGAAGATTTAAAATTGGTTCAAATCTGGTGGTCGGGACCAAAATTTTGGGAGTGCTGATTCTGACGTAGATCTACTGCAATAAATTTTGGTTATGTTAATGATTTAGCTCTGTTAGCACTGCCTTTCAAATTAGTACACTGATTAATAAACAAAAATAATAAACAAAACTGTATACTGGTATGCTAGTTTGTTCCAGTATTGTATTTGATTTTACCTAAATCTTGGGGAACCTGTAAACCAAAGGCTCCCATTTCTTTCCTTCCATCACATGGTCTTCAACTTTCTCCAGGGCATCATTTTTCAGAGGGTCATTTACTTCCTACAATAAAACATCAATGTTTTTACTCAGGTTAAAAAACTAAATTATACAAATCCAACAGTTGTCAAAACTGTGTAGCTTTTCATTACAATTATCCAATGAAAAGAGAATTATAATCAGTAGTCTTTTCTTGTCTTGTCAGTATGTTTATTTCAAAATGTTTTTTTTTATTTCATGTTCTTAGTTTCATTTTCTATTGCCAAACTGCTAAGTACTTGTTTATCAGTCACACAAATCTCATTTACAAAAATATGATCTATAAGTATTACTATTATAGACAGAAAACTGTTTACACATTAAACATAAAAACTTAAATGTAATAGAGAAAATTAATATTAACAGTGTTATTTTTTACATTTCATATCAAAATAATTAAATAAGAAGGCTCTGACAAAATGTTTGATGACTCAGAACCATAACTGACAATGTAAACCATATAGCTATATGTCTTAGTTGTGTGGAGATATTCATATAGTCAGTATACCAAAATACAATTTTCTTCTTACCGCAAAAAATTTGTCACAAGGATCAACAAGCATCTGAAGTGTTTCTCATTCTTCATTTAAAATTAAATAAATAAATAAAGGTATGTGTTACATAGTACTTATGCATTTATTTTTCGAATAAAACATAAGTGGTTATAATACAATAATGGTAAAATGAAGTATTACAATGTCTGTAAATTCCATTTGTTTTAAATCCAGGAAATAGGTTTTGTTAAGATTTGTTGAATACACACTAGTGTTTGAAATTCCAACTGTCTCAAATAATAAAATTCAAATCTGCTTTTATATAACATCAAACTGTCATAATATTACATGTCTCTATCATAAAAATTACAGGTTATTGTTTTTGGACTGACTTCAAGTTCCAAACAAAAACAAAAACAATGCCATGTGTACCCACATCTGCTTAATATAAATTATGTTTGATAAAATGTATACAACTGACATTGAAAATCATCATTTCAAAACCACAGGAAGCTGATTTGTACAACTTAAAGTATACTCCAGATTAAGATTCCCTCCCCCCCCCCCAAACACACACACCAAATTCGTAACAATCTAGCAGGATAGCTTCAGGTCTGATTAAAGTTAGTGCATTCATGAAAACATGCTTCACAATACCATAAGCTCTTTTTAGTTTTTGCCATTTGTGTTTATAATATATGTATACACATGTATATGATTTTTTTACTCACCTTCAGGAAATGGAAATACTTGCTCAACATTAATTTTTCCTTTGAAGAAATTCATACCAAAGGACTGTGATTCCTGTAAGGTTTTAAAAATTTTTACATATTTGATTTTCAGAATTTATAAAATATTTTATAACAAAAGCTTAAGCAGTCAGAACTTGATGAAATTTAAACCATCTGTGATCAAACTGCTGATGTGAGTGAAAATTGCCATGCACATCTATGAATTCAATTTAACATTTAGTAAAGAGGAAATTATTGCGCCATGAACACTTGACATGTTGAAATTGTCAAAGTTTATGCACTAGCTGAAATAAAAATTTATAATGTATGCATCAAAGTCCCCCATTTAACAAATGTAAATCACACAGATACAATATTCTGTTTCCGGCAAATGTAATTCAATCTTGATTAGGCTAAAGTAGGCCTAAATACACAATTTTACTACAGGGATGTTGGATTTCTATGAAAATTTAGCATAGTTCACTGTCAGTGTCACAAACACAGAGACATTTTTAGCCAGCCAACTGCTTCCATGTGTAGATGCTTTACCTTTGGTTCTGAACTGGCCTGTCTTCTTTGTAAAATATTTATGCATTGTCTGAAAAAAAAGACAAATCAAAATTAATTATATATTATCATATATAATAACTTATAATATTCAAGGATAATTCCAATTAAAATATTTTCATTTGTTAAATGAAAGTGTTTCAATCCAGAATTATGGTCCAATGATATCTTAATAATCAACTCCATTAATCTGTGATTTAGAAATTATATTGTAATAAAATTAGGTAACATCATGTGTGTATACATTGTGTGAGTTCATGGTGATTGATACTGTAGGGAGTGTCTATCATTTTTTTGGCAAACAGTATCGATATAAGACTTGCCAAGGGTTTCCCCAATATTTTCTAACAATAGCAATATAGGTTGCGTGAGTAAATTATTGTTTAAAGCCGCATCAGCAATTTTGCAGCTTTTTGCAGTTATTCGCGGCTAATAGCAGAATAGGACTTCTGTTTCAGCAATAACTTCTAACAAAGGTGACGTCAATTTTAACAATAATAATCAAATAAATTAATAAATGTACAGTATATTTATCTAAATTATTGTGAAATAAAGTCACATCTTCTGGAGTACTTTTACACTCGAGTTTGATAAAAAAAATTCATTTAACATTTAATTACATAACTTTGTTTTGGGACATAATGACAAGTCACTATAGTCGGACACAAGGTCAAAGTCCACACTTAATTTTCATCAGTTATAAAATTACAAATTTATGTTAAACATAAGATGTTCATCGTCAGAAACTAACCCTGAGATGTTTTTACACCCAATGGAACTTGACCTCTGGCAAAACTCTTAAAGACCGAAACATTTTTATTTCTCACTGTGTTGCTGAAAACCACACAACTGTCAAACAGACATAATTTGCATAAAATATAATTATTACATTAAATATAAGTTAAACTCCTCTGTATATCTTTAATAATTTTTTTGTGGAAGCTAGTTTCAACAGAGAAAAAATATGAACAGCTTTTACTGTAGAACTCTATTGTAACCCCAAATTGATACCTTAAAGGGTACCTGTAACGATTTTCAGTTTTGACATATTTTATTCGTCGTACTTAAATATGACTCTAGCGAAAATTCTATAAAATTCCATTCCATAATAAGGTAGATATCGGTGATTTTCTAATACATCGCTAGAAATCCAAATCAAAAAGGTCGATATCGAGGCTCCCGTGTTGTGACGTCATACCAGTAACATACCTCCACAGAATATTATTTACCAGCTACTAAAATAAGTCAAATACGAACTCGTAGTTTAACTTTCTATGATTATTTTACGGGAAAACTATTTAATGAAGTGGAATTAACATTCGTTTGACATGTACCGATAATTAAGATTATTATTAATCCTTTTGTTTATTAGACACATTCCTTAGATTTAGACCCACACCTGTAATTAACAGGATGTCAATTATAATTTGCAAAATTGATTTGCAGGTTGATAAAGTTATCTGACGACCGGTAATATACAATAAAATATTTACAGTTCTAGTAAAGTAAAATAATTTTATTTGGTAAACGTTATTTGTCATATACAGGACAAAGATTTCACTCCGGAAAAATGGATATTTCATTTTTAAATTTTAAACAGTAAGAAAAAAATTTTTCATTAGTTGTCATGTCAATAATAATAATAATTAGAATAATAATACAATATAACTTTTAGGCAAAATTGGAAATTAAAAATTAACGACCAGAATAGTCTATTTAAAACATGTATATTGATCTAATTACAGCATTTGATTTTATTAGATTTTAGTTTTCACTTTTCCTTTGGCATACATTTAGCTTTGATATTTTTAAATTCTTTATTCTATATATACAAATCCATAAAATTATTATTATTATTATCTCCTTTTTCTAAATGTGGCCTCATTCTAAAATCCGTGTCATTTCATTTTAAACAATTATCATATATTTCGTGTAAAATAATTATTAAGAATTTTTTATTTATTTATTTTTTTTTTTTTTTATTTTATTCATTTTTTTTTGTTACAAACTTTGTGTGAAAATCTTCCAATTATCGAAGAAATACGATGCCGCCAGACTACTTAAACAATTTTCTACATCAGGGTCATTTAATTTCAACTGTCAATAAACATTGCACAAAAGATTGGATTTTTATGTATAGATTTTAAGCCGGTGCCACTTTCATGTGCTGATTTTCAATTTCTATTAAAATCAGTACATGACACCACAGTAAGTTCAATAATATTCATCCGGTAGTCTGTACAGTCAGACTAGATATTTAATTCATTTTAAAATGTCGACGATAAAATTATTTTTTCGTGTATTTGAAAAGTTAAAACTAATCTCAATTTTTTTTGTTATAGCTATGCAACTTATCGTAATTCTCGAGTCTGTCCAGTCCGGCTAAATAAAAAAAATTATTAACAAAAAAGTCAAAGATATCAATTTTCGAGTTATTAACCAGTTAACACTCGTCACGTATTTTCAACAGCTATGCAGTCACAATGCTCGAGTAGGTAGTGACTCGACTCAATATGTTCATCAGATTCGTCCTTTTCTGGTTCGAATAAATAACGGTTATACTCCAAATTCATCACTTATAAGATTGTCTACTGCTTCCCCAAATAATGACGAACTATTTGGCATAAATAGGTATATGTCAGAGTCGTTACTTTCTTCTACATACGTCAATATATCCTCATTGTTTCTACTGTCTATTATGTTAGATACTACTTCTAATACTGCAAAGACGTCACACGTTTATAACTCAAAACGAGGCGTTTCACTTTGCGGTAAAGAGAAAGATATAAAATGTGGATTTCAAACCGATATAACTTGTTTATTTTGTCACCAATTTTGATGCAGTTTTTAATATTGTTATATTTAAATAATATATAAAACAATTGTGATAAAAAAATTTTTGGTTACAGGTACCCTTTAAACCTGGGGAACACCTCACCGGCTATTGAGGAAACACTACCTAATGGGATTTCCGAAAATGGCGGCGGGTTCTTCAGGTCCGGCTGGACCTATGGAAAGATTGCAAAAATTAGAATCTATAGAAAGAGAAATTGGCACCACTCTACAGAGTGCAGGTATTTTACTGGAATTGTTTATTTATTTATTTATTTATTTATTTATTTATTTATTTATTTATTTATTTATCACACTGCTTTCTTTTTGTATGCGTTTCACATTTATCTGACGCTTGCTTTGTTCCTCATTTCGGGTAGGGAAATCCCAACATCCAATATGGTTGATTTTACATCATATAGTGTTCCATTTGGAAAAATTCAAACTGTAAATATAAAACTATTTCTTAAATCAAAAAGCAATAATTTTGGCTTTTACAGTCTAATCAATTTTATTACGACAAACAGATTTTTTCTACAAAAACCAGAGACCAATGAACATGATAAAAATGATTACTAGGTACATGTCTCTAGCAAAAACATTGGTTTTCCCAGTGATTGCAACAAGCTTGGTAAAAGCAATACTTAAACAATAATGCAGATCAATAATTTCTATTCAAATTTAGCATATTCCAGAAATACATACATTTGTATGGAAAATTGTCAAATATTGGTAATGTTGCTTTTACATTTTTAACTAAACAAAATTTAAAGACCCTACATATTTCATGGTTTGCTGTTGAACCCCATTTTGTAAAAGTGATGACTTTAATGCATATTTGTCAGAAACTGTAAAAAGTAAGTGGTCATTTGTCAATCTTTGATTTGTCTATTGTTAGGATCCGATTTTAGTAGCTTCTTTATTTGCAAATTTTAATGACAATTTAATAAAAAATTGATTTTTGTACAAAAAGAGTCTCCTGATTGGTTGAAATATCTGCCTATAGTCTGTATATGTCTATAGAAATTTTTTTCAGACATCAACAACTGAGGTTATTATAGGTTGAACTTTCTAAAAATACCCTTTAGGTAAAAACAAGGTAAAATTGGATTTATTTAAAAACTCAACTAGTACTTCAAAAATCTGGACAAGGGCCTGCCCACAGACAGTATTTTTGTAGGTGAATGGTGGAATCTGTGCCCTCTTCTTGATTAAACACTGGTAATATTATTTCTGGCTTTATAATTTCTAATATTTAAATTTTGTTGAGAGAAAAAAACAAATAAACAAAAACTTCAGAAAATCTAATATAGAAAAATAACAAATGACACCATCATCACTCAATAAACACATAAAGCAATCAGCAAAAAGTTAGATGAATTATTACTGTCTTGATCAAAAAAATTGTTTTATGTATTCGCATTCACATTCAATAAAATAATGTTAAAAATTTTATCATGCATTTATCTTAAACTGGTCCTTGGTTTCTGTCTACCTTAAATAACCACGAAAAAAACCATACCTAAAATAAAATATGTATCGTTACAGAAAGTCTTTGGTCACAAGTTATTACGTCTATCTACCAAAGATATACAACATGGAAAAGGAAATTGAATGTATTTATTATATACTTCCATCATGCAATTTAGCTAACCTCGAAGCAACTCTACAAATGCTTTTTCATGTAATAAAAATTCAAATTCCAGTAAAAACGAAATTCAGATGATTTAATTGATTAAATAGCTCTCCGTTAAAATTTGTATTTTAATCCACTTTTTTAACTCTACATTTCAACACTGTGACCGAGTGGTTATGGATTTTGCCTTAAAAATAAAGGTGCACTTTTGCAAGTGAGAAATCGTTTTACTGTTCTTGATTTGCTAGTCGACAGCAGTTGAACTAAATTGACTGTAATTTGTATTTGCAGCATAACATACTTAAGCAGTATAAATGATCGTAACATACTTTAAAATTTTTATGCTTTAAATAGTGCGAACATTTTATTTTACATAAGCATATAACTCGCGAAATACATGGACTGGTATGTTTGTGTTTTGTTGTTATTTCTATTATTATTATTATTATTATTATTATTATTATATTTCAGTGTTATCTGCTTCATGCAAATTTATTACCAGGACAAATTTAGGATATATCTTGATTTAGAAATAAGTCGAAGTTCTCATGATTGCTAAGATTTTAGAAAACAATTTTAAAACGGCAGTTAAAGCAATATTCTTTAAACATGTAATCTAACAGTAACGTTACGTACTTATAAAGGAAAATGCTGAGACCATAAAAACATTCCATCCCAACCAATGCGGCTTTGTAAATTTGAGGTTAGTACGGCTGACATAGGTGATGTCATTATCTGAAAAACATTATTAAGTTATTTTATTCTTCTTATTTAGCATCCAGAAACCAAAAATTATGATTACGAGATACGACAGATATAATAACAACCATCCAGATTACCTTTGTTTTATCACAACATTATACCTATTTGTGCGTTCGGAAAAAGGAACGTCAGAGTTTTTTTAATTTAAAGTAAAATGCAATGTTTGCTGATTTGAAACAACAGTTAAACGTAAAATTACCTGTTTTAATTTGCATTACTGGTAACAGATTTTACATTTGAATTTAAAAACAATTAAAAAAAAGTACACGTCATGTACCTATAATTCCCATTTCCCTATAATGTACATATATAAAAATACCTGCTGAATTTTAATGTGCCAGATGTGCACATTTCGGAAAATCATTCCTTATCAGTGACACTAGGGGCCGAAAAGTTTGATAGATTGAAACAACAAAAGCCAAACAGTGGAAAATTAATTAATCTAAAGTTCCAAAAATATGTGAATCCAAATCCAGCTAAGGAAAGTTTTACATGAGGGAACAGACCTTAGTTTTAAATAAATTTCAAAAATTAGATGACTGAAAATTTTGCTAATTGGTATATTTTCTGACAGAACAAAGTGCTGCCTACTGCCTACTACTTGATTTGCAGATAATTTCCCCAAAAATCTCTGTTTGCTTCTATGTAAAATTACGAAAATCAACAATGCATTTGCTTCTTCTTAATTTGCAATTGTTTAGCATATTTTCAAGCGACTTTAAACTATGCTCATCAAGAATTGACACTTGACACAGGTATTCTTTCTTCTTCATCTGTATACTTACAGTTGCAGTAAAAACTATCCCAAAAGTTACGCCATAATGTTTCAAAGGTTTTCGCAACAGCTGTTGGCAGTAGAACAAATGGTGCACTCAGGGAAATGAACAATAAGCACACATATACGAGATAGAGTTCTTTTCCAACAAGATTGGTAACATTAAATGTCAACGTAAAATACACATCATTCCTGACGACAATATAAAAGATGTCTGGAAAATAAAATTTAAGTTGCTTACAGTTAATCAAAATGTAACGGAAGTTCTTAAAACTGTTTGGCATATTATGTTTTCTAAAATAATTCGTGCAAGGCGATTTGATTATCTTTAAAGGTAAAAACAATATGTTTTACTATATACTTTTTTCCCTGTATTGTATGTAATGCTTTCTCTTCAATCATTGTAGTCCAAAAAATCGATGTCGTAGTTGCCAAAATTTCTAGTTACATAATTAAAATGGTCTTACCCTAACAGAATATCTGTCTGCTAATATCCCCCATATAATTCGTCCAACTGCACTAAACAATGCAGCTAAAGCTCCTACCATTGCCAGAAAATAATCGTCATAAATAAATGTCTCACCATATGTCTATATTTAAAATAAATATTACATTATGGTTTTCTTCTCTTTAACATTATGGTTATGTTATAATTTTTGTTTGTCTTGTATTGTGTTTTGTATTTAGGGGTATTGTCTAGAATATTTTTAGTTTACTGTTATATTTTGTATCAATTTAAAACACTTATACAGAGTTAATTTAATTATAAGTACTGTTTCGTGTGTCCTTTTGGTCATTTATCTCAGTATTTACACTTTTGATTCTTTAAAAATTTAATTGCTCTTTCTTTATCTAAAACAATATATTAAACATAATGATCGAGATATTATTTTCAGGCGTTGTCCATGAAACATTTTTCACAACAGTTTTCTCTGAATTATTGAAATTGGTTTTGAAGCTTGAATGTTACAGGAGGTATTCTTAAAGTTGGATGCACCAAGACCATGACCTTTATCATGTGAACTATAACATTTACAACCTCTGCTTTTTATATCAGCAGGCGTTGGTCTTATATTCGTTTGAGTTTTACACTCGAATTGATGCGTTAAGATACTTAGGTGAAAAAAATTTGGGTATTAGAATAAACCGGGTATAACGAGATATGATAATATAGAAATTTCAAATGATAATGCATGTCGTCGTTTCAAGTTTAAGTAGTGAAAAATGGCTTTACAAAAGATATCTTAATAGGTTTATAAACATCTCCGTTAAAAGTTACCATCCAGAAGCGCTTAAAATGTAAATTTAAATGACGTGTTGTTTAGTTTATCATCTTAATCTTAAATCATAATTTGAAAAGATAAATCAAACAATTGAACAGACATTCGTAATTCGATACTGATAAAAATTAATATAAATTATAAAAAGTAAAAGTAGACCAGAATCATAGCTATTAATATTTAAACCTTTTAAATTCTTAATTTGATCAAAGATTTTTCAAGTAGGGCACTATGGAGTCTTAAAAACACACAATCACAGGTACAGTACTAATTGAACAACAATACGTCCCTGGCCGTTCAAGTTAAACAGCTTAAAGAAAAGTATACTTTATTAAGCCTTTCTGAACATCTTCAAATACTTCAAGCTACACAAAAGCGTTTGATAGCTAACAATATTTGTAAATGTCGCCGCGCGCGCGCGTTTGTGTGTGTGTGTGTGTGTGTGTGTGTGTGTGACCAGGTGACAACAATGTTTTTTAGAGTAAGCTTTGACATTGATTTTTTTGTTAGAAATATGTCGTATGTATTGTCCATTTTAGTAACATACCTTGTACAGTGCTGATATAAACTATATTCCTAAGCCATCGAAGAAAAATATAAACCACAAGATATATGTAAACCTGCTTCTAAGAGTTTCTTGTGGTGTATAATCTCTTTGCTTTGCCTCACTGTAAAGAAGTATTAATAAATAAAACATTTTGTCATTAGTGCCAATAAAGAAAAAAATCTAAATAACTGTTCTCTCAACCCTAATCTATAAAATTACAATTAAAAACAATAGATTCATATGAATGTCATTAACTGAATAAGAAAAATTAAAAAAGGAGGATTTGCGTCGAGCAAATTTGTTAAAATTTTGTTTTTTTCCGAATTCAAAAGTATGTATTTTTTCATTTATTTCTTTTATGTGTTTTTACTCAAATTCAAATTCTGCAATACAGATTTGCTTATAAAATTGACATTATTACGAAAATTAGTAAGAACAGCGTATTTGTATTTGGGAATTTGTAAATTTATTAATATGTATTTTTCTTTCATTCTGAGACATCATGGTTTTTTTTTAATATAAATGACCGTTAAATAATGCAATTTACCCGCTGAATTCTCTCCTTTGCTGCTCATCATTTTTGTCTGTTCCACTTTGCATTTCAATATGAAACTTTTGTTGTTTTAAAGGTTGTTCGGTATTGTTTGTATCATTAAGACTTTGGTAAGACGTGACCACATGCTGCGGATTATCAACAGTGGTTTGGATACTTGGTTCTTGTACTAAATACTTCTTTTCTATATCTTTATCCTGCGACATAAAAATAGAAATATGATAAAATTTATTTTGAACAAAAAATGCTGAGATTAAATTACTTATACTTTTAAGAATGGTTACGCAACATATTACACTTAAAACATTTCTGTGCATAATAAACCAAACCAACTTATGTGACGACAATTTTATATTTAAATTATTTTTTTCTTTTTAAGAAAAAAATTTAAGTGTAATGAATTGTTGTTGTTGTTGTAATGTTGTGTAAACGTTGCATCATCAATTTCAAGTCAAATTTGAGACCTGTCAATAGTTAAAAACTTAGCTAACAAAATGAGCCGAGGGCCGAGACATAAATAGCTAGAGTTCAAGACGTTATCTATGTCTCGGCCCCTCGACGGCTAAGAGTGTCAACAGCTCTACAGCCAAACTAGCCTCTCGCCAGTGAGTCCCGGCACTAGATTTCGAGGGGTCGCGCTACTAACAATAGATTGAGCAGTCGATCCTTCGTTAGATAGTTGTCAAGCATTTTTCCCTCCTTAGCTACTAATCGAGGGGTCAAAAAACAAATAATGCGGTTAAATATTTCAGCGAAATTCAAAACTAAATGTTAAATGTCGCTGACAAACGAAAAAATAACCTTAAAAATGAATAAAAGATAAATTATGAATATATGATTTTAGACATTTTTTCTTACTTCAAATATAAAATAATATGAATGAAATTGAACAGAAACATTTACATAAATTGTATTTAATATCGCTAGAATTTGCTATAGATTTATCGGTTATCAAAATATATTACCAAGAGATGGACAGCTGCTGCCGAAAAACTTGCGAAGACATAGCTAAATAGGGACCAATGAGCTGCCGATTCGACCCTAATTTATAAGTTTATTTTTTAACTTTTGAAAAGTTTGTACTGTATTTTCGACGAGAGCAATGTAATTAATCATTAGGGATTTATATAAGAACAAATCATTTATCGTGGCACTGGGTGAACCAGTCAATTCCGACTGTCTATGCCGAGCGCGATGAAAGGAAGCAATATCTCAAATTTTAAGTCTTATGTATTACTCGTCTTGGGTTTAAACCCACGAACTCCCACTTTCGAGTCGGAAGCAAAGAATACCTTCTATATTGTCTAAAAACACTGAATAGTTATTTCATTTTGTGCAGAACAATCGGATTTTCATTTTAAATCTATGATTGAACCCCTTCATCCTCGAGATTTGAGTTAAAATAAGAACGAAAATGTTTTAAGTTTTAAAGCTTTTTAAATAAATATTATTAAAGTATATGAGCTAAACTTTCTGTCTCCAACAGTTTATTAAGATGATTGTAACCATGTCAACGGAATATCCATTTGTAAAAGATCATGGAAAATAATTAAGATATTGATTCTGCTTCAATCATTGAACTTAAAATGTATATAAATATTACGAATTTTATAGTAAGAATCAAAGATAGTATGGTGCAATATAAACTTTTATTGTAAAATATTTTAGTAAACCGAAGTTTTGGCTAAATCAGAACACTGGTATACCAAAAGTCTAATAATTAACAATTTCCCAAATGATCACCAATATTCAGGATTTTACAATACAAAAGGTGCTATGTTTGCACTTATTTCAATACTTTTTTCTTCATATTTCAATAAGGAAACCTCATACTATAACTATTTATTCTCGCTGTGTATTAATATTGGCGTTTTTGGCGTTTAATTAGTTTCCGCCAATATTAATACACTTCAATATCTCACCTGTCTAAGGGGAAAGCAATAATAGCGCCAAAGTTAATACAGGCTAAATGTCTGAGACCCTCGGGGGCGCCAAATATAATATTCGCTAAAATAAATACTTATACAGTATATTCTGAAAGATAAAATAGTGGATTTTTTATTCTAAAAAGTATGTGTGACTGCGGTAACGGATTTATGTCTAAATACAAAATATTTCAAATATTTTTTTCGAAAAAATAATTAACTTAATTCGTATATCTATTTGAAATTTAAATTTTAAGGGACAAGAAAATAATTGCAGTAAACCTAATCTTTAATTATAGAATATTCCAACAACATCCAAGTGCTATGTCAGACCTTAATTCCGGTATATTTGGCCTATTATGAGTATATCCATTATAATCTCATAACTGAACTGTACAATTATATAGTCTTATGTTTTGTAAGATTGATTTCTTAAATATTTGTTTTTACACATTGTTTCCGCCGAGTTATCATGCTGAAAAAATGTGTGTGTGTGTGTGTGTGTGTGTGTGTGGTGTGTGTGTGTCTGTCTGTCTGTCTGTCTGTCTGTGTGTGTCCTGTCTGTGTGTGAGTGTGAGAGAGAGAGAGTTTGTGAGAAACACAGAGAGTTTGTGAGAGAGTAGAGAGAGAGAGAGAGAGAGAAATTGAGAATACAGGTTTTTAAAACATATTGCAAAATATTTCACTACATTATTATGTATTTTTGCTATAAGCATTATATATCAAAATGTTGCTGTTTATTATCGATCATAATCAATTTTGAAATATTACACATTATTTGATAGTTTAACATTAGTATATCATTTTTATAGTTTTAAAAAAATAACTTTATTTTTTACATGCTAGATACCGTTGATTTCAATTCGGATTTTGTTATCGTTGTCGGCTTTGTATTTGTTTTTGACGTCATACTTTTTCAGCATTATTTAAAATTGTGCTCACTGTTATTCTGACTTTGGTGTCATTATATTGCGATGTGGTTTGTAATGCTTTTTCCAACGTTAGATCATAACTTTTCCTTCACTGACTCACAAACTCCAAACATTACTACATACGAACAGTTTTTCAACTCATCTAATGTGACAGTACTGAATACCTTGCGTAATTGAATAAAAGTTATATTTAAGAGAGGTATTCCTCTAGACTAGTTACCTTTTCTTCTGTGTAATGTCGATGTCATAATTTGTATTTGTATATATTATTAATATATTCTCTATATTGATTTGCTATATGAGAAATAAACTATATTAAACTAAAAGTTAAATTTCTAAAACGTATTTAAGAAAAATAGTGAACTAAAAGCATATTGTTATGTGATACAATTTTGGTCTATAACTGACTCGAATTAAAGGAATGACGAACAAAAGAAAACTATGGTTTGACATTTTACTATGGTTTAAAGCGCGAAGAAATGCATAGTTGTGGCTTGAGCGGTAAAATGTATTATAAGGGTTATTGATATGTAGAAATAATGATTGGGAATATATGATTTCTATATAACTCAAATCACACTATAGAAACCTTCTGATAACGATAAAACTATTTTAAATAATTTTAGATGTGGTAACCACAACGAGCTACTTTAGTTTAACGTTGGGAAAACAAGATCCTTCGTATACATAGTTGTTAACGAATTTCACCATTACTGATTTTACTGAAAACTATTTTAACCGTTTGTCATGTTAAGCATTTAAAGCGTTTTAATGGTTTGAAATTTAATGTTTACTGATAAATCATGTATTTTCTGAGTTTATGTTTATTATTGATTTGCAAAAAGGCATTTAATGTCAAAATTTTAAAATTGCTATTTTACTGTTTTTCTTGCAACTAAAATTTCACCAGACAAAAATATTATTTTAATTGGTTTGTTACTCTTTCAACTGAAAATTAATTTTACGTCGAATTTTTTATAGGGGCATGAAAATGTTTATTATTCCTTATT
>JARBDR010000618.1:0-28293 GCA_029721355.1 Tegillarca granosa
TATTTTAATGTCACAGATAAACATATCAGACCCCCAGTCTATTTAATGTCACAGATAAACATATCAATCCCACATCTATTTTAAATGTCATAGATAAACATATCAGACCCCTCAGTCTATTTTAATGTCCAGATAAACATATCAGACCCCTCAGTCTATTTTAATGTCACAGATAAACATTCAGACCCCTCAGTCTATTTTAATGTCACAGATAAACATATCAGACCCCTCAGTCTATTTTTATGTCACAGATAAACATATCAGACCTCCTCTATTTTAATGTCACAGATAAACATATCAGACCCCTCATCTATTTTAATGTCACAGATAAACATATCAGACCCCACAGTCTATTTAATGTCACAGATAGACATATCACCCCTCAGTCTATTTTAATGTCACAGATAAACATATCAGACCCTCAGTCTATTTTATGTCACAGATAAACATATCAGACCCCTCAGTCTATTTTAATGTCACAGATAAACATATCAGACCCCACAGTCTATTTAATGTAACAGATAACATATCAGACCCCCCAGTCTATTTTTAATGTCACAGATAAACATATCAGACCCCCTCAGTCTATTTAATGTCACAGATAAACATATCAGACACCCAGTCTATTTTAATGTCACAGATAAAAATATCAGACCCCCTAGTCTATTTTAATATCACAGATAATCATATCAGACCCCTCTGTCTATTTTAATGTAACAGATAAACATATCAGACCCCTCAGTCCATTTTAATGTAACAGATAAACATATCAGACCCCACAGTCTATTTTAATGTAACAGATAAACATATCAGACACCCCAGTCTATTTTAATGTCACAGATAAAAATATCAGACCCCCCTAGTCTATTTTAATATCACAGATAATCATATCAGACCCCTCTGTCTATTTTTAATGTAACAGATAAACATATCAGACCCCTCAGTCTATTTTAATGTCACAGATAAACATATCAGACCCCTCAGTCTATTTTAATGTAACAGATAAACATATCAGACCCTCAGTCTATTTTAATGTAACAGATAAACATATCAGACCCCCCAGTCTATTTGAATGTAACAGATAAACATATCAGACCCCACAGTCTATTTTAATGTAACAGATAAACATATCTGACCCCTCAGTCTATTTTAATGTCACAGATAAACATATCAGACCCCTCAGTCTATTTTAATGTAACAGATAAACATATCAGACCCCCCAGTCTATTTTAATGTCACAGATAAACATATCAGACCCCACAGTCTATTTTAATGTAGCAGATAAACATATCAGACCCCACAGTCTATTTTAATGTAACAGATAAACATATCTGACCCCTCAGTCTATTTTAATGTCACAGATAAACATATCAGACCCCTCAGTCTATTTTAATGTAACAGATAAACATATCAGACCCCCCAGTCTATTTTAATGTCACAGATAAACATATCAGACCCCACAGTCTATTTTAATGTAGCAGATAAACATATCAGACCCCTCAGTCTATTTTAATGTCACAGATAAACATATCAGACCCCTCAGTCTATTTTAATATAACAGATAAACATATCAGACCCCTCAGTCTATTTTAATGTAACAGATAAACATATCAGACCCCCAGTCTATTTTAATGTCACAGATAAACATATCAGACCCCACAGTCTATTTTAATGTAACAGAAAAACATATCAGACCCCTCAGTCTATTTTAATGTCACAGATAAACATATCAGACCCCTCAGTCTATTTCAATGTAACAGATAAACATATCAGACCCCTCAGTCTATTTCAATGTAACAGATAAACATATCAGACCCCCCAGTCTATTTTAATGTCACAGATAAACATATCAGACCCCTCAGTCTATTTTAATGTCACAGATAAACATATCAGACCCCTCAGTCTATTTTAATGTAACAGATAAACATATCAGACCCCTCAGTCTATTTTAATGTCACAGATAAACATATCAGACCCCTCAGTCTATTTGAAAGTAACAGATAAACATATCAGACCCCTCAGTCTATTTTAATGTCACAGATAAACATATCAGACCCCTTGGTCTATTTTAATGTCACAGATAAACATATCAGACCCCACAGTCTATTTTAATGTCACAGATAAACATATCAGATCCCACAGTCTATTTTAATGTCATAGATAAACATATCAGACCCCTCAGTCTATTTTAATGTCACAGATAAACATATCAGACCCCTCAGTCTATTTCAATGTAACAGATAAACATATCAGACCCCTCAGTCTATTTTAATGTAACAGATAAACATATCAGACCCCTCAGTCTATTTTAATGTCACAGATAAACATATCAGACCCCTCAGTCTATTTTAATGTCACAGATAAACATATCAGATCCCCCAGTCTATTTTAATGTCACAGATAAACATATCAGACCCCCCAGTCCATTTTAATGTCACAGATAAACATATAAGATCCCCCAGTCTATTTTAATGCAAGCTGGCCAACCAGAAAAACATATGACAAACCTTTCTTATTCTCAGTTGACTGGGGTCAAACCCACAGCATTGAGATGCCTTAAGTTTGAAGGCTAACTTCATGACCCCTTGGAATAAACAACAGATACTGTGTGCATAGAGTTAATGATGATAGGAATGGATTCAGATACAGTTTTGAATATTCTTTTTTTACCTGCATATATCCTTCTGTTTTTGTCATTAATGTTTTTATATGGTTGGACATATTTGTCCGGTACTTGTAATGGTGAATGTACTGCTTGAAATGCCAAATAAATAAATAATGGCTGAAATGTAAAAATTTATTAAAGACCATTTATAATAAACAATATTTCATACTTTTAAAACAAAAATTACTAACTATTATTTCTTGATAAGGTTTCATGAGCCAAACAGAATAGAAATCATAGAAATGTCTTTATTTTATCTAGAAATAACTACAAGAAAAAACAGTAAATGATAAACGATAAACTATCCAAAGTTTTCTTACTATAGATGAGTAATATTCTCTAAATACTTCACCATCCCATAACTAAATAAACAACCTTGCTGAAGTGTTAACAACAGGCCCATGGGCCTTAATGCTCACCCAGTGATATTTCCAAAATTGTTTGCAAAGTGCAATAGACAATGTGTTTACCGGTATTACAGAAACTTTACAAGTTTTCTGAAGTTTAGAACTGCCACAATCAAAACTATCTAGTAACATTTCATTTATAAGTAGTTTATATGCATAAAGTAACTATAGTACAATAAATAATTTCCATATCATTAACCATTTCACAATACTTATGCAGCCATGTCCTTAACCTTTGAACCTATGACCTTGAAACATATATCAAAATGATCATCATATTAATACCTACAATATTCTAACATAAAATGTCTGTACAAAAAGTTAGTAGTTTTTAAGATAATTAACAATTCAAGCCTTCTTATGCAGCTATGACCTTGAACTTTGAACAACTGACCTTAGAGCATATATCAAAATGATCACTATATTTATACCTACAATATTCTAATATACATGCCTAAGCAAATGGATAATAGTTTTCAAGATAATTAACAAATTCGGTCGTCTTACACAGCTATGATCTTGAACTTTGAACTGATGACCTTGAACCATATATAAAAATGATTGTCATATCAATATCTAAAATATTCAAATATATATGCCTATACATAAAGTTAATTGTTTTCACGCTAATTCAAAATTTTAGCATTTTCAAGCAAAAATATTAATTCCGGGGCATCAACCACTACACAAATTAACATACTGTTACGAAACTTGGTAACTTGTTAGATTTCATCATTCTGAACTTTTTTGCAATGTTTTGCTTTAATCTATCTTGTTTGTAAGAAAATAGCCTAAAACTGCAAAAATCACAAACTGGGTCATGACCTTGATCTTTGACCTTGAATCAGGAAATAAAAAAATTTCAAACCTCATGTCAATGTCTGTTGAAATTGTCAGTTTATAACCATTTGAAACTATTTTACGATGTTTTCAAAGTTAAATGCAAAAACGCATAACCTATTTTTTAGCCGAATTTCACAATTTGTATAAACTATATACCTAAGACTCTAGGGAGCTGAAAATCAAACTGGTTTTTGTCTACCACTTTTGGTTTCAGAGGAGAAGATTATTTAAGTTTTTTTCAAATGTAGGTCACAGTGACCTACTTTTTATAGCTACAACCACAAGTACAAATCTGAAAAGCACCATCCCAATAACCCTTCATGGGAAGTATGATCAATACTGGCCTGGTAGTTTCTGAGGAGATGTCCAAAATATGAGTCACAGATACACACATGCACACACAGACATACAGACAAACACTGCACCATGAAATAAGCTCACATGGCCTATGGGCCAGGTGAGCTAAAAATGTCTCATAAAATAACAATACTTCTGAAATTAATGTTCGTGATAATTGAACAAAATAATTTAAAAATAAATGAAGGTGTTGATAGGTAGGATTTTAGGTTAGTTGTGCTGGGTTTTCACTGGTTACATACAGATATTATATAGAGGTAGAAGGTGATGACAAGTGTAAATCAAATTGAATTATAAAATAATTGCATTTTACCTGATCAGATGTGTGATTGTTTACAATATCAATGACCTTCTGAGTATAAAGGTGTGTTGAATATTGCCCTTTATATTGTACTGGTTTCATGTTATCCCTGAAATCTATCCCACATTCAGATTTACCAAGGTCTCCACATCTATAATGTGTGTAATAGTTCTCACTACCTCCGAGGTAACCTAAAATAATACAGTGTACCATCTGAAACCATCAGATTTTGGAACAACTCCATACAAATTTACTTTTTTAACTCAGATTTCGGAACAAATCTACAGAAATTTAATTTTTTGACTGAGGTTTCGAAACAAGTCAATATAAATATACTTTTTTGACCCACATTTTGGAACAGGTCCATTTAAATTTACTTTTTGGACCCAGATTTTCGAACAATTTCATATAAATTTTCCTTTTTTTGACCCACATTTTGGAACAAGTCCATTTAATTTACTTTTTTTGAGGCGGATTTTATTGTTTGAGAATAATATCTGTAACTCTTATCTAAAATCAGGAATTTTGTATCAAAGCAAAAAAAGATGTTTTAAAATCACGGAACAAATGTTACTAATGATACATCAAAACAGTTACTAGTATGTAATGTCACATATCTGCAGTTTCAAATCACATCCAAACAGTTATGTAATGTCACATATCTGCAGTTTCAAATCACATCCAAACAGTTATGTAATGTCACATATCTGCAGTTACAAATCACATCCAAACAGTTATGTAATGTCACGTATCTGCAGTTACCAATCACATCCAAACAGTTATGTGATGTCACGTATCTGCAGTTACCAATAACATCCAAACAGTTATGTAATGTCATGTATCTGCAGTTACAAATCACATCCAAACAGTTATGTGATGTCAGGTATCTGCAGTTACCAATCACATCCAAACAGTTATGTAATGTCACGTATCTGCAGTTACAAATCACATCCAAACAGTTATGTAATGTCACGTATCTGCAGTTACCAATCACATCCAAACAGTTATGTAATGTCACGTATCTGCAGTTACCAATCACATCCAAACATTTATGTAATGTCACGTATCTGCAGTTACAAATCACATCCAAACAGTTATGTAATGTCACGTATCTGCAGTTACAAATCACATCCAAACAGTTATGTAATGTCACGTATCTGCAGTTACAAATCACATCCAAACAGTTTTGTAATGTCATATATCTGCAGTTACCAATAACATCCAAACAGTTATGTGATGTCACGTATCTGCAGTTACCAATAACATCCAAACAGATATGTAATGTCACGTATCTGCAGTTACCAATCACATCCAAACAGTTATGTAATGTCAGGTATCTGCAGTTACCAATGACATCCAAACAGTTATGTGATGTCACGTATCTGCAGTTACCAATCACATCCAAACAGTTATGTAATGTCACATATCTGCAGTTACCAATCACATCCAAACAGTTATGTAATGTCGCGTATCTGCAGTTACCAATCACATCCAAACAGTTATGTAATGTCATGTATCTGCAGTTACCAATCACATCCAAACAGTTATGTAATGTCATGTATCTGCAGTTACCAATCACATCCAAACAGTTATGTAATGTCACGTATCTGCAGTTTTAAATCACATCCAAACAGTTATGTAATGTCATATATCTGCACAGTTTCCAATCACATTAATGGTTCTCGGAGATCAAATATTCCTGTTGGCATATGTGGCATGACATAAACAGACTCTATACTGCAGATTCTGTTGATTAACTAAAATACTCAAGAGAGATCATCAACTACAGAATACCTTCTTAAACACAAAATAGTTATCAAATGTGATAAACACAGGTGAATTTACACTAACTACTGTATTTCCCAAAATATCAAAATCATATACCAGTACGTCTAAGTTCAAAATTCTCCTCAAACTCATTACAGTTATTTTGCAGCATATGAGTCTAAAATGCAATACATGCAATAGAAAGGAGGAATGCAAGATAAAATTTATCCATGATATTTTTCCTCTAACAGACTAAGACTATGAAATGCTACCAACTGAACTATAATATTTGAGACCATAATTATATTTTTGTATTATATTTTTGTCAGTTACCAAAGAAAGAATCAAATCCTCTGTTATTTGGTAAATATTCCTCTTTGTAGAAGCCAAGATGCCACTTCCCAACAGCATGTGTAGAATACCCAGATTCCTTCATCTTATCTGCAAGTGTTGGACTGTCTAAAGGTAAACCATTAGGTTGATCAATCCAGATAATACCATGTTGTAAACCAGTGTGGATCTAGAAAACAAACAAAATTATATATCTGAAAACTTTTTCTTTCTTTTTTTTTTGCAGCCAATTAAAGACAATTTCTCTCTCTCTCTCTCTCTCTCTCTCTCTCTCTCTCTCTCTCTCTCTCTCTCTATCTATCTATCTATCTATATATATATATATATATATATATATATATATATATATATATATATATATATATATATATATATATTCTTTATGTATGAACAGCAGAAACATATTTTACAACACAAAACATCACAAAGACACTACAAAAATAAACTATAAAATATGACAGCTACCAAACTTTTCCTACAAAACAAAAGTTTATTATTAGAAATAACCCTAAAAAATAATATACCTGAAATAATATAAAACATAATTATTAATAAAACATATGAAAAACAACACTACCAAATATGTACGTTCATTTATACAAAAATTAAAAATCAGTTTTAATTCGATCGGCCGTAAATCATACCTGGTATCGACCCGACATCAGCTGACTCCTAGTTGGAGTACATATTGGCTGCACGTAGTAATTTTCAAGTTTTACACCTTGGCTGGCTAGTTTGTCTAAATTGGGCGTTTTAATTTCTGATCCATGATATCCGATATCATTATAACCATAATCATCAGCCAAAATAAACAACACGTGCGGTCTCTTAGAATTTGGCTTTCTACTTTCATTTTCAGATCCAATCACATGCAAGTCCAGGATGTGCGAAATAACGATAAATGTGTACAAAAAGCGCGAAATCTGACAAACAGTCATAGTTTTGCTTCTACTATATGCAAACTTTCAAATAAAAAGTTACTTATTGATTTAAAATAATCTGATGATCCAAAGTCACAAGGTTTACATCATAATTTCCTGGTGCATCTGTTACAGAATCATGTGTTTACAAACAACTCGGGGTTTTAAAAGCGCTTGAAAGGAATGGTTAAAAGTAAAATTGGAAAAGACACTATCCTGTTTTACGACACCACTAAATGCACACCTCTAATTAAATCAAAGGCGATAAGCTTATTATATTATTTTTATCAATTAGTTAGTGAAAATTTTTGTTTTTTTAGAGAATATCAAGTTTCAATATGTATATCCCACTGAATATAACCCCAAGTAAAATGGCAAAAGTTCGGACTTTAACGCGCAAATTTTTAAGTTTTTGCCAAATTATTTTTACTTATTTATTATTTATTTAGAAAGTTAAATTTTTATTATCATAATAATACATTATACCTTCTTTTTGTATTTTAATTCGGATGTTTCAGTTTCATTTTTACTTCATTTGTAATTATTTTTAAAATTATCGTTTTAATGCATGACTCTTTTTCTTCTTTTTTATATTTGCAATCATTATTTATGAATGCTTTTGTGTCGCCGTTATTTTATTTTGTATTATGTTTTAACAATATAGTTATGTTTGTTGAAATACAAGCTCTACAGAGTTTATGTTATTCTGTTATAAATATTCGACATAAAATAAAGTTTCTTGTATCTTGTATCTAACATCGTTGTGTATCATGATGGTCCGTCGATCAGTGCTACTATTTATCTAACATCGTTGTGTATCATGATGGTCCGTCGATCAGTGCTACTATTTATCTAACATCGTTGTGTATCATGATGGTTCGTCGATCAGTGCTACTATTTATCTAACATCGTTGTGTATCATGATGGTCCGTCGATCAGTGCTACTATTTATCTAACATCGTTGTGTATCATGATGGTCCGTCGATCAGTGCTACTATTTATCTAACATCGTTGTGTATCATGATGGTCCGTCGATCAGTGCTACTATTTATCTAACATCGTTGTGTATCATGATGGTCCGTCGATCAGTGCTACTATTTATCTAACATCGTTGTGTATCATGATGGTCCGTCGATCAGTGCTACTATTTATCTAACATCGTTGTGTATCATGATGGTCCGTCGATCAGTGCTACTATTTATCTAACATCGTTGTGTATCATGATGGTCCGTCGATCAGTGCTACTATTTATCTAACATCGTTGTGTATCATGATGGTCCGTCGATCAGTGCTACTATTTATCTAACATCGTCGTGTATCATGATGGTCCGTCGATCAGTGCTACTATTTATCTAACATCGTTGTGTATCATGATGGTCCGTCGATCAGTGCTACAATTATCTAACATCGTTGTGTATCATGATGGTCCGTCGATCAGTGCTACTATTTATCTAACATCGTTGTGTATCATGATGGTCCGTCGATCAGTGCTACTATTTATCTAACATCGTTGTGTATCATGATGGTCCGTCGATCAGTGCTTCTATTTATCTGACATCGTTGTGTATCATGATGGTCTGTCGATCATTAATATGAAAACATTTAAAAGACGTATATTAAATGATCTACCAAAAAGCACTTTTTCCTAAAGAAACGTGCAAGTTAGAATCCCTAATATATGCTCTCTCTCTCTTTCTCTCTCTCTCTCTCTCTCTGTCATATTTATCTTACATCAACACTTTCTATATATAAACATTTAAAAGACGTATATTCAAATTGATCTACCAAAAAGCACTTGTTCCTAAAGTAACATGCAAGTTAGAATCCCAAATATATGCTCTCTCTCTCTCTCTCTCTCTCTCTCTCTCTCTCTCTCTCTCTCTCTCACACACACACACACACACACACATACACACACACACACACACACACACACACACACACACACACACACACTTTCGTGTTATCAGCGACATTTAATACTGTTAAAGTTTGATTTCCTCTAGCGTTATTCTATCTAGAGGTGCTGAGCGGTCTAATGTCTAATGAGCGCGCCGACGGATTATAGCACTTTTTACAATCCAAGTTCAAAAATCACTGGGGCATATTAAAGTGTGAGAAAATCTGTCACTTAGGTCGCTGGGTTTTCTCCAGTATTTGGTTACCTTAACCATCCGAGAACTGACCGCTTCTATAATGAAGTGGATGAAAACATACAAAAATCAGTCCACTCATCTCTCTAGCATTATCAGTCCGTATTCATGTTTAATAAATATCGTCAATATTCGGATATAAAAGTTCTCAAAAGAAAACATTGGGTATAATATAAGGAGTGTCTAAAGTTGTTTTCCCAAAGGAACCATCGACTTGCATTGTAAAATATGCCGGAACAAGATACATGTACAATTGAAAGTTAGTTATAAATATTTACGTGTTTCGTCATAACTT
Organism: Tegillarca granosa; assembly: GCA_029721355.1. NCBI lineage: Eukaryota > Metazoa > Mollusca > Bivalvia > Arcoida > Arcidae > Tegillarca > Tegillarca granosa. Next base: position 10,060 of record JARBDR010000618.1, read on the forward strand.
TTTGAACATTTCAATTCTTGTCAGTAAATTCCTTTTTCATGACAAACTTCTTACAGAAAAGTGCGATAATTTTTCTTACAGCATACATGAATATAACTCTAATATACAATATGCGTAAGTTGTTTTCAAGTAAAGTGCTACCTCACATACCAATGTAGCCAAACCGGCCCAAATCGCCTATGTTCTTTATCACTGGACTTTAATCTTCTCTTTGAACATCTTCCTCATTATTATCGAGTAAACAATTAATTCCAATATCGACCTAATTTCTTAATATTTTCACAATATCTATTGACAGACCATGGCAGTATGTTATACAGTTTATGGGATATGGCGTCATGTGTCAGAAAATATATAATTATTTTATTGTTAACTTGTCAAACAATGTACCTAATAAATAAATTTGAAAAAAATCAATAAATCATACTTAAATGAAAAGCCGGAAAAAAGTAGATAGTTTCTTTGAAATTCTTATCGGAGATTATTGTCATGAAACATGTTTAAAAAAAATGTCATGTTATAAAATCGTCCTGAAAGACATATTTTTAATATGATATGACATTGTTATTAACCATGTAGATATTGATCTATTGCTGGTTAACTCCTCGAGGGTATCCATAACTCAGTAGGCAGTACTTCGTGCTGTCAGAGAAAAATACCATTTAGCAATATTTTCAGCCGTCTTAAATTTTGAAACTTATTTAAAACTTAATGTTTGTTCTCTCATGCAAAGCATTCCTTAGCTTGATTGGGATTTATATAATTTTTGGAACTTTAGATTCATTTATTTTTTAATTGTTTGGCTTATGATTTTTATCTATCAAACTTTTCGGCTCTTAGTGTCACTGATGAGGAATGATTTTCCGAAATGTGCACATCTGGCACATCAAACTTTAATAGGTATTTGTTAAATTTTATATAAATGTAACAAATCGACATTTTCTTCTTCGTTATACACTGCATTAGACGGTTTCTAGATGAACACCTCCAATCAAACTGTAATTGTGGTTTAAATTAAGTGGTAAATTTTACCAAAATATAAAACAGCAGTTAATATTTAGACAACGTAAAAAATCACGTGACGGGTGTTAACTCAAACATTACGGGGGGGGGGGGAGGAGGTTATGTACCATTTACAGCAGGGTCTTTGAATCATAACCGGCTTATTGACACAATAAAACATTGGTCATCTTGCCGTAATCCTACAGACTCTTTGAACCGCTCGGGGGGTATGGCCGTGTGTTCAAATTACGACCGGGTCATAAATACATCTTTTTAACTTGAGATATGGTTCACCCGGCTGTCTTCAATCAACCTGCACGTAAAATACATAAAATTGTAATATTGTTATTGTAATGGTGTTATGATGTTGTTGTTGTGTTATTATGGTGTTGATGATGTTGTTGTTGTGTTGTTATGGTTTTGTTGATATTGTTGGGTTGTTATGGTGTTGATGATGTTGTTGTGTTGTTATGGTGTTGATGATGTTGTTGTGTTGTAATGGTGTTGATGATGTTGTTGTGTTGTTATGGTGTTGATGATGTTGTGTTGTTATGGTGTTGATGATGTTGTTGTTGTGTTGTAATGTTGTTGATGATGTTGTTGTGTTGTTATAGTGTTGATGATAATGTTGTGTTGTTATGGTGTTGTTGTTGTTGTTGTGTTGTTATGATGATGATGTTGTTGTAATGTTATGGTTGTGTTGATATTGTGTTGTTATGGTGTTGATGATGATGTTGTGTTGTTATGGTGTTGTTGATGTTGTTGTGTTGTTATGGTGTTGATGATGTTGTTTTTGTGTTGTTATGGTGTTCATGATGTTGTGTTGTTATGGTGTTGTTGATGTTGTTGTGTTGTTATGGTGTTGATGATGTTGTGTTGTTATGGTGTTGTTGATGATGTTGTTGTGTTGTTATGGTGCTGATGATGATGTTGTGTTGTTATGGTGTTGATGATGTTGTGTTGTTATGGTGTTGTTGATATTGTTGTGTTGTTATCGTGTTGATGATGTTGTGTTGCTATGGTGTTGTTGATGTTGTTGTGTTGTTATGGTGTTGATGATGTTGTGTTGCTATGGTGTTGATGATGTTGTTGTGTTGTTATGGTGCTGACGATGATGTTGGGTTGTTATGGTGTTGATGATGTTGTTGTGTTGTTATGGTGTTGATGATGTTGTGTTGTTATGGTGTTGTTGATGTTGTTGTGTTGTTATGGTGTTGATGATGTTGTGTTGCTATGGTGTTGTTGACGTTGTTGTTGTGTTGTTATGGTGTTGATGATGTTGTTGTTGTGTTGTTATAGTGTTGATGATGTTGTGTTGTTATGGTGTTGAAGATGTTGTTGTTGTGTTGTTATGGTGTTCATGATGTTGTTGTGTTGTTATGGTGTTGATGATGTTGTTGTTGTGTTGTTCTTGTTGTTGTGATGTTGCTTTTCTGATATAAACAAAATAATAATCAGTGAGCCTGTGGAAATATCCCTTAACATTTACAATAAATCCCTAAATAACAAAATTCGTCAGTACAGACAAGTATTTTATCATTGTATCACACAGTATAAATTTTACTTTTGTATTTAGAAAACAATATAGCTTTTGGTTTCCCCGTAAATGCTATGACCGTTTTTTTATTTTTAAGTTTATCAATAATTTTCTTTTCCGATATTGGTTGATTTATTTCTAAACTTTCCTTAATTTCAAAAATATTTATAGATGATGACCAGAACGCGGATTATGTCTTCTAGGTCGTGAAGATTTTTTAAGTCATTTCAATGTGATCGTTTTTCTTGGAACTAGAATTAATTTATATCTAAAATCTAAATATACACTGATTTTATATTTTTCTTTGATAAATCTTTTTTTTCAATATTTACTTATGATATATTATAATATATAAATATAAAAAACGCGTGGAATTGGGTATCTTTTGATGAAGAAAACTCAGTTATATCGAACATAACTATAATATCATCATGTATGTAAATATTTAATTATTAAACACTTATCTATTTCCGCATCACAATACACGTTTAATTTCAGTGCATGTGTTCAAGTTTTTGTCGAGTATTATGGAAATTTATTCCAATCTTAGAAATTAAAATAAAATACTTGTCAGTGACCACGTAATGTAGTGTTAAACAAAGACCCTCTTATCTCTAAAATGAAAAATACGCATTGTAGAAAGATGATAAAACGGTAATAAATACAGTGTGTCAGTCTGCTGGCGAATATTTAATTAAAACATTGATGACGAAATAAAAGGAAGGAGACTTCAGTGGGATATGTATTTGTAATCTTATAATCTTATTTCAGTAGCATTCTTTGATTATTTAAGATGTCACGTGATACTTTTTAAATTATATTATTTTATAAAAATATAAAAGTAGCACACGACCAAAAAAATAAATTTTATGTCCATTTTTTATCCACTCTACTAAAGCTTAATTGCTTTAAACAGAACAGTCATCATTGTAATAGTTATTCAAAACTCTTATATTCTACATAATCTTGTTTCCACAAATGACTTCAGAAATAAAGTTCACCATACAGGTTATACCAGGAGGAATTTCCTCAAAATGTACAGGAGTAATATGAATTTCATCTAAATGTAAAGGGGTAATATGCATTTCCGCTAAATGTACAGGAGTAATAAGCATTTCCGCTTAATGTACAGGAGTTATATATGCATTTCCGCTTAATGTACAAGAGTAATATGCATTTCCGCTAAATGTACAGGAGTAATATGCATTTCCGCTAAATGTACAGGAGTAATATGCATTTCCGCTTAATGTACAGGGGTAATATGCATTTCCGCTTAATGTACAGGAGTTATATAAGCATTTCCGCTAAATGTACAGGAGTAATATGCATTTCCGCTAAATGTACAGGGGTAATATGCATTTCCGCTAAATGTACAGGAGTAATATGCATTTCCGCTAAATGTACAGGGGTAATATGCATTTCCGCTAAATGTACAGGATTATTATGCATTTCTGCTAAATGTTCAGGAGTATTATGCCTTTCCGCTAAATGTATAGGAGTAATATGCATTTCCGCTAAATGTTCAGGAGTAACATGCATTTTAAGTTTTCATGATTTTTATATATTAGGTCTTTCTGGTCTTTTTGTAGACAGTCGCTTACGTCCCAGACAGCATGATAACGTTGGGCCAACGTTGGCCCAATGTTCACTATAACGTTGGGCCAACGTTGTAAACTAACGTTGGGCCAACGTTCTAAGTGCAAAGCGGCCCAACGTTGGCCAAACATGTTGGGCCTACGTTGGGCCAACGTTGGCATTGTGTCGGTTCTACGTTGGCCCAATGTTGGTTCTACGTTGGCCCAACGTTAGCATAATGTTGGTTCTATGTTGGCCCAACGTTGGGCCAACATTGGCATAATCTTGGTACAACGTTCGGCCAACGTTGGCATAATGTTGGTTCTACGTTGGCCCAACGTTAGCATAATGTTGGTTCTATGTTTGCCCAACGTTGGGCCAACATTGGCATAATCTTGGTACAACGTTCGGCCAACGTTGGCATAATGTTGGTTCTATGATGGCCCAAAGTTGGCAAAATGTTGGTTCTACGATGACCCAACGTTGGAAATATAAAGTTATAGTTTAGCCAAAGATGGTTCTACATTGGCCCAATGTTGGCATAATGTTTGAGTTATGTTGGCCAAACACTGTTAAATACAAAATCAAAGTGGAACCAGTATTGGCATATTACTTGTATGTTTGTTCTTCATTGGACCAACAATGTCATTTACACCATAACTCTAAGACTATGTATATCTTTAATTACTTGTTCAAATAGGTTACTGGGTGTGGTTGTTGAAATCACTGTGGTTAACCTGACCAAAGTGTTAGTTTATACGATTTTTCATATTTATACTTTTTCTGTCAGAAAAATTGTAAGCTAAAAAGTTTATAATATATTTGTAAGTACAATAATCTAACATTTTCAGAATTGTTATGAATAATTACCACTTTTAAATTGCTGTTGAACAACCAGACCCAGGTGATTGACATTGGTTTAGGGTCCTGTTCTTGGTATAACAGAAAATCATAAACAACTAGAGATTGTAACTGGGATACCAGTTACGTATGATTCCCCACCATCCATAATCTATATATTGTCTAAAATATACACCTGCTGATGGACTGATCTCGAGATGGATTGATAGTATCCATTACTAGTAATCGAAAGCTGACTAAGAGAAAGGGCGGAAGACAAGTAAATTTAAAGTTAACATCGAATTGTACAATTATAATTCGAGTAGTATTCATTTTAATATATATTTTCATTCCCTTATACCCCATTGTTGCAACAATGTTTTTTGTTAAAAGAAACCAATTGATCACGGGAGTCCGAATCTGCATGTATAAATTTATAATTCGAAATGTATGTAAATTATACAAGTTTAATAGATCAGAATCATGCGTTCTGTCTTCTGACATAGGTCCTATCCATTAATTTGGCAATTCGATTAGCTGGTGTATTTTGATTGGACAGGTATTCAACTTTGATTGATAGCAAATCTATTTCACGAACTGTGAGGTGTTTAACCAACAAATTTGATTGACGTGTGTGATGACTGTGAAGTAGCCATAACCTACATATTAATGGATAATTGACAAAGAGATTAAAGCAATTATCCATATCAAAACATGTAATGATGCTATTGAATTTGTTTACAATTCTTTGAATAGGAATTAACTCCTGTAAACTTGCCTTAAGAAATGAAATCAAGTATGCCATAAGATAGTGTTTCTTGACTGAGGGTGGGTGTTAAGAATTCTGGCTTCCCACCCCTACCCTCTCTTGAAAATGATTTCCTGGAGGTTTTTATCACTCTTTTCAAAAGTCCATAATGAACAAGAAAATATACAGATGAGTGGAAAGGATTTTAACTATTTAAAAGTTATACATGTACATAGCACCACCCACAGTGGGAAATGACCTTAGGTGCCCTTTATTGATATCACTCTATTCAACTTTTCATAAGGAACCAGAAAATACATAAATTAGGGGTGGGGATTTCAATAGTTTAAAATTAACTTAGCACCATCCAGCCCTACCCTTCAGTGGGAAAGGACCTTAGGTGTCTCTGATTAGTGTTATTCTTTTCATTTTATCATTAGGAACCAGAAAATATATACTTTAAGGATGGGGATCTCATTAGTTTATGAGTTATGACAAAGCCCTATATATGGTTTTATAGCACACCGCAAAGTGTTTAAGGAAAAATTGGTGATTTTTGTTTTTAAGACCCCATCTTCCTGTCCCTCACCCAATAAATACCTATGGATGTAAAACTTTAATGGTGCAGGAACCTATCCTAAAATTTTGAACGAAATTGAATGATGCGTTTAACTTGTTTGGCAGTGCTGATAAAAATTTGATATATTTTGAACAATTTAATACATAGTAACTGAGAATTTATTAAGAACAAATTATGTATGTGAGAAAGAGGTTAGTCACTTAATTAACATGTAGTTCATTAACATTCAATCATTTTTGTTTAGTGCTTAACTTTATACATTAATTCAGATTACCCATTTTTATCGGGCGCTCATATATCTGAGAAACTGAATAAGAAAGAAGAAGATTCTGTAAGAGTTATCTATCTTTGTACGTATTGGACAGAAAGATGTTTGGAATTAAATTACGCAATTTACACGCACCGACCGCTGAGCCGTTGAGATAGAAAAAAATTTGATCATTTATCCATATCTACCAAGATAGCAGATTGTTGGTACCAAATTTCATCGAAACCCATCATACCGTTTCCGAGTTCTGCACCGGACAATTTTAAGGAAGAAAAAAAATTATAAAAATAATAATAATAATAATAATAATAATAATAATAATAATAATAAGAAGAAGAAGAAACAGAACGAAAACAATATGATTCCCCACCTTTGGGTGGGGAATCATAATAATAATATGCTTCTCAACAATTTAATACATGTATTTAAAACAAAACACTATGGGTTAAAGACAGATTAATCATATAATCATATATGTCAGCTGTAAACAGACTGTCTAAATCACATATGAATTATTTGGTATTCAAGATACTTGCGATATAGTTTGTTTTGTAAAATAAAAAAAAAAAAAGAAGATGCTGTTGTTGTTGTTTGTAAATTCCAGCCCCCTATGGGCTGACTACTAAATACAGTATTCTAAAAATATCCCTGTAATACATAAAGCGCCAAATTTCAATAAGAAAGTTTTTCAGAAGAATATTTGTTACATAAACTTTGTAATAACTTTTCCAATTCCCTAAATAATTCCAGTGAAGATCCTCGGAACCATAACATATATTTAACATGTCACAAATAATTGCCAAATTTGTACTTTTTGACACTCTCTGAATCTTTATGGTGACCAACATTGCCATTGGTAGACAAGAATGTTGATGCAGGATCTAACTTTGTCAAATCACTAGTATGTATAATTCTGTTTTGTTGTATTTTTCTGTAAGTTGACTATTCGGACTTTCCACCATGTTATCTGTTAAAAATGAAATTGTGTACTGGTAAATAAATATGATAAACAAATCTTATAAACTGACATACACTTTCATAGGTACCAATGGCACTATTTTGCAGAAAAAAATGTGTAAATTTAAAATTATTTACAGAATTCTAGATCATTTTTGAAAAAAAATTGACTTAAGAGTAAATAACTAATGATTAGCTTTTAGTTTTTAATTGAAATCCTTATATTTTATTGCGTATAATATATAATATACTAGTAATTTTGAAAACCATTAAAGTAGTAATTTTAACTACCAACTTCATCAAAATATGACCAAAGTCTGTACTTTTGTTAAAGAATTTATTCAGGGAAAAAATTAAAAAGGAAAATAAATAAATGAATAAACATTCAAAAAGTAACTATTTTGACTTGATCTGTGTTTGATGATCAGTACAAAACAACAACAATAATAATAATAGGAAGAATAATAGGAAGAATGAACGTATAAATAAATAAATAAATAAATAAATAAATAAATAAATAAATAAATAAATAAATAGATGGATAGAATAAATAAATAAATAAATTAATTAATAAATTAATTAATAAACATAGACTATACATTTACAAATTAATTAATTAATTCTTACTTGATGCGTATTTGATAATCTGTGTAATACATGTAATAATAGGCAGAATAAATAAATAAGAAATAGGCATTTTTAATTTCAAAGACATTCCAAAATGGTAATAAGATCATATGCTTTTGTGAAAAATCCACTGGGATGTTTTAATACCAATAACACATTATGAATGTGGACGTAAATAAACCATAATGTATCTTTTTTTTTTAAATTTTGTAGTTCCGTTTGTTATTTTCTAATGTTTAACATATAAGGTGTCTCTTATCTAGCATGTTTTTAAAAACAGAATATACTAATTATGTACTATGTAACAATGGCAATGTTTCATACATTGTATGAGAGAGAGAGAGAGAGAGAGAGAGAGAGAGAGAGAGAGAGAGAGAGAGAGAGAGAGAGAGAGAGAGAGAGAGAGAGAGTTTACTAGTATTATTTCATAATAATTATACTTACCAGCACATCAACCTTCTCTTGAAAATTTAAATATTCCAAAGTTCAAATCAAACTACCTCAGGTAACAGTTGTTACAATCTCACTCTATCTGGCAATACTATTGTGTGCACTAACCCTATCTAGTAATTAAATAGTTCTTGATGTGAATGTGATAGTTGGAAGGACAATGGTCAGACTAGTGTCAATATATTGACCAAAACTCAATTACTGGTAGGAGCCTCAGGGATTTTACTGATCATTCAACACACAAAAATATCCTTTTTAATCTTTCTCATTTGAAAAACTTCTATTTGGGATTTAAGTAAACAATTTCAAGTTTTTGAAAATCAAGCAAATCAAGTTCTTTGTATTATTGTATATTTGTATAACATCATTTATCTTGGATAAAATCAAGTAATATATCCTTAATATCAGATGTAATGTTTTGCCTATGTTTTGAGTATCCCATTTTATATAGAAATCAAAAATTAGCACATGAAAGTAATATTATTTGATAAAATAAATGTAATACATGTATAAAATAAATAGATAATATAAAAAAAATCAATAAAACAAACAAACAAACAAACTAATAAATAAATAAATAAATAAATAAATAAATTAAATGAAACAAAACTAAACATTAAACAGATAAAGTCTTATAATTGTAAAAAAAAATATATACATGTATATATTGCCCAAAAATGTGTTGTCTAACATAAAATGAGGACGTAATGTAATTGCATTGCACCATGATACTGTTGGTGTTTATTACAACATTGATCCAATGTTGGACTTACAACATTGGCCCAACATTACACTAATGTTGTTAATCTAACACTGGATTTACAATGTTGGTCCAATGTTAGACTAATGTTGTTAATCAAACATTAAAATTACTACGCTGACCCAACGTTGGATCAACGTTGTTAATCCAACATTGAAATGACAATTATGGCCCAACGTTGGTCCAATATTGGAAATCCAATGCCAACGGTCGCCCAACGGTACAACCATATCCCAACGCTGGCCCAACGTTGACATGTTGTCTGGGGTAGTTCCAAAACACGTTAATACTTCCATCATCCTCCAATTGCGATTCGAACATCACAGAGGAGATTGAAATGTTCAAAAATGATTTGCATCTCCTTGTCATACTGCCGACATTTTTCTAAAAATGCCACGTCGTTTTAACATCCACTGTTACGTAATGGACACGCAAGTCAATCATAAACCTAATTCTTACATAATTTATGTGTTACAATTATATTCTGACAAATTATTTTATTATTTAAATATTTTTTTAATGACTGTATTGATGTTTTATCAGATGAGAACAATGTGAGGTTAAGTGAGAAGAACACTCAGCGCTTAAGAAGTAATTAAAATGACAAAGATTATAATTTTAAATTGACAGGAAAAGCTTGCATAAATTAATTTAATTATCACCAAAACCTTAAAATAGGCTTTTAATATCAATCCGGTTTTTCGTGAGGCTCTCCACGAGTGCACTCTAAATGTCACTAACGTGCAAGGAATCTTTAATTTGGTGATATTAATTACCATGGTATGAACGTTAATGTCACACTCATCTTTAATTAATTTCTATTAATTATAATAAATATTGACTAATACCTAATTATATTTCTGTAGGCTGATTTAGATCATATAATTCCATAAAGGGCACCTTTTGTCTTATCGTATATGTTATATATAATACAATAGTCTTCTAGTGTACCGTGAACATTCCCCCTAACAGCCGTGATACAACAAACGAATACTGCTACTGTGACAAGGATATATAAAGATGAAGGAAAAATCCACTTTAGTTCTTTTAATTTTGGTGAGTTCATTAATATAATATATATTTTTGGTAAAATATGTTTTAGAAGAAGACGATAAAGCTATATTATAGACTATAAAATGTAATGAAAACTTTTTAAAACAATATTAAGTAAAAACTAATCTCCTTAGTTGAAATAATGTTTTTAAACATATTTAACGAATGTAGGTAAGTATTTTGGTCAGCAATTCCAGAAACCCTCTTCTACCAATTCTATAAATTGAATATGAAAAGTAAAAATTGCTAGGAATGACTGTTCATTTGCATTTTAATTGGTATTCTGTTTATTCAGCATTTTCGTTTTATAGGTAACAGATGCAAATAAGATTCCATATTGTTTAAGATTTGTCAACCCCCCCCCCCCCCCCCCAAAAAAAAAAAAAAAAAAAAAAAAAAATCGAACGTGTCTGTATTGCTCTCAAAAAATTAATAGCAGTTACAATCTGAAAGAATGATGGCAATTCATTAAAAACATCTGGTTTTTGTAAAATGTCATAATGGAACAATCGGCAATTGTTCGCTTGGTACAATTTTAAATTAAAATATTTAAAAAAAAAACATTAAAAATATATAATAAGTTAATAAGTTTAAGAGAATGAACTAAAAAACCTAAAAAACAAAGCGGTGACGTGTCTAATGTTTTATATCAGCGTTTAACTATAACTTGTTTCTTGCATTGACGTATTTCTATTGTTATCTTGTTTTGTTTCTGAGTTGTTTTTGTTATCAACTACACAGCTAGAGCCTTATGTTAAATTTGCTTTGTGGGGCTGCAATTGAAATTTCAATAAAAGTTTAAAATTTATATTTCCAATTTGCTTTTTCATAATGTTAATTTGTATTTTGATCCATAAAGATATACGCTTTAACTGCAACTTACATAGCTGGTTACTGGAATAGCCAAATAAATGAGAGGCCTCGGTGGCCGAGTGGTCTAAAGCGCGCGCTTACGGATCACAGTGCCTCTCACCGCCTGGGTTCGAATCGCACTCGGGACAGAACCTAGTGTGAGAAAGTTTGTCAGTTCGCTTGCCGAAGGTCGGTGGTTTTCTCCGGGCACTCCGGTTTCCTCCAGAATCCCAGAACTGACCGCCTCGAAATAAGTGAAAGATTCTTGACTGGGGCGTAAAACACGTACTCCACTCCACTCCACTCTAAATAAATGTCGTCACGTGATCAATGTGATTTATAGCATTAAATAAACTCGAATGTTATCAAATAGTTTTAAGGAACAAAAAACATTGCAAATAAAACTATTTAATAATTTCACGACACTTATATGTTTTTTTTTTTTTTTTGATCACTTGTAAACATTTTTCTACCATTATGATAACTTCATCATAACAGACTAAATGAGATTAGGGATGATAAAGCCTTTTCTTTCTTGTTTAAACAGACAGATATTTTGTCAGAACTTTCCAGTCTTTCTTATGAAATACACCATTGTCCTCTTTGCTACGTGTATGATGTCAACATAAAGAAATGGTTTCTTACGTGATCTCTATTTATTTGTTAAAGAGTAAATAATGTTTCAAATTTGTAATTACACGTAATGTGTTAAGACACGTTTCATCGTTGAAAGGATCGTTCACAAGTGTTCCGTTGCAATGACACATAATGTTATAAAATATTAAGATCGAAACACGGTTCAACGTTGACGGGATCTCTCATAACAGTGTTTCACTGTTTCTGTAGTTAGGTATTTTATAATTACATATTACATATTGTGTTTTACAGGTTTTGGGATTGTGCCATGTTTTCGCACAGCAGCCACCTTCGGAACAACAGCCGTCTTCAGAACAACAGCCGCCTTCAGAACAACAGCCGCCTTCAGAACAACAGCCGCCAATGGACCCGAATAACCCCGGGGAATATGCAGAACCAGAACCAGGGGCAAATCAAAACCCAGAGGGCGCCCAAAATCCAAACAACGCAGGAGGCGAACCCGGTCAAAATAATCATGTTCCTGCAAATTATCACGATCCAGCGAACCCTGGAGAAATCCCAGAACCCGGAGAAGCACGAGTTCCACAGACTAACGCAAATGCGGGACAGCAAGGAGGAGAGGCAGGGGGAGGATCAAATACAGGGACAACTGGTAATGCTGGAACCAACGGACAAACCGGAAATACAGCCGGAAATCCTCCATTTCACGATCCTACAAACCCGGGAGAATATGCTGAAATTCCAGAGCCTGGAGAGGCCCCAGTGGGAGGACAAACTTATAAACCAGGTTTAAATAATCAAAATGTTGGACCAAATCAAAATGGTCCGAATCCTTTTGGTGGACCTAATCCAAATGAACCGAATCCTTTTCATGGATCAAATCCAAACAATCCTATCACTGCAGAGACAAACAATGCATTACTTAACGAGTTACATTTACTAAACAGTAATACAAACTTGAATCCAGGCCACAGTCAGGGCGGGAATCCGTATTCTACAGGGACCGGTGGAAAGTTTAGTGCATTTTTCAAAGCTTTACGTGGTCCTAGTCAGTCACCAAATAACGCCGGAACTAATAAACAAAATTCCGCACCATCAAGCAATAATGTTGGAGGAAACTCTAATAATGGACGACAAGAAAATAGTGTTATACCGAATGCTCAAATTAAAAACGTGGCATCAGAAATGGCCAGGATATTTTTGCAGGAGCTTAGACACCAAGGAAACAATTATCAGCCTTATCCGAGCTATACAGGTGATCCAAATCTTTATAACGGCAATAATAGAAACCCGTCAGCAGCAAATATTCCGCCTATCCATCAGAAATTCGCTTATATGCTTGATGTGCTGACAGACATGAAAGCTGCAGCTCGTAACGCCGGGGCAGTCAGAAATACAGGATTGAATACAAAGCAAGGACCACAAATGAACACTCAGGGGTCATCAATAGATAATAATCTTCCTGGAACAAAATTAAAAAATCCATTCCTTGGTGAAACTTTTCAAAGTGTACAAAATACACCTAGTGTGCCAGAATGGATGAAAAGAATGAACAGTTTACAAACGAACCCAAGTTCGATAACAGTGAAAAATAAGTCTAATAATGTTTTAGTAGAAAACACAAAAGTGTCTTTAAATAAGGCTAAACCAGCCAAAACTCAGCAGCCGATTTGGCCAGCACAACCAAACATGATGTCTAGTCAAAGGTATTCTCAACAACAAATGCCCGTTGTACCATTTCCAAATTTTCAGAAAGCAAATGCTATTTTTGCAAAATTTGCAGAAATGCAGCAACAGAATAGAAAACCCGTGCCTGCTTCACCTGTTGGCCCTACGCAACCTCCAAATACCGGTTTTATTCCACCATTTTATGCTGGACCCGTTCCACCACCAAATAATGTTAATTTTCAGAGAGCAAGATCTGTTTTTGCAAAGTTTGCAGCAATGCAACAGCAAAATAGAAAGCCAATGCCCCACAAAATACTGGTCCTACACCACCACCGAATTCTGCACCGGTACCACCACCAAATTCTGCACCAGTACCACCACAAAATACTGCAAATTTCCAGAAAGCAAATGTTATTTTTGCAAAATTTGCAGCAATGCAGCAACAGAATAAAGGCCCAATGCCTTCATCAAATTTTGGTCAAATGCCACCATCAAATGTTGGACCTCTGCCACCAAAAAATTCTTTTCCTATACGACCACCAAATAACATACAGATGCCACCAGCAAGTGGTAATCCTGCTCCAAATATTTATCCAATTCCTCCACAAAATAGTGTACCGGTTCCTCCACCAAATAGTATACCCTTACCTCCCCCAAATGCACCAAGTGTTGGGCCAAGACCACAGACATTTCAAAATTTTCGCCAGAACTTTAATAAACCAGTTTTTAATAATGTTAAATTTCCAAATGTACCGGCAACTAAAAATAATGCACAATTTCAATTCAAAGCTGCTCAGTTTATGTTTAATAAATTTAAAAATTCTAACAGAAATACAAAATTACCGGTTAAAAATGGACCACCATCATTTAGTAACTTTCCCAAAGTCAATGTTCCCATGACCATGAAAAAACCAGCAAGTAAAACAACAACAACCACACAAAAACCAAAGGAACAAAATCACATGTTTCAATTATACGGATCGAATTCTAATGCAAAAACAGGACTTCAAGGTTTGAAGGCTTTGATTGCCAAGATGGCGCCACCAGGTGCCCCAACGGGACCTAAATAGATACATAAGTCCGTGTCATAATGGATCAACAGTTATTTATGGAATAATTGTCCTGTCCGTCCGGTCAAATATCAACCACGATTATGTTACAAGTCAAGGGATTGCTCATGCTTTAGACATGTTGTACTTACGGGGTTGGTTTTAGGAAATCCTTTTCAGTAATTTGGATAATAACATTACAAATGACACGCGTCTAAAATAGTAAAATATGTTACAATAATGCATGATTGTGTAACCTTTTGCCTTACAACAAAACATTGTTTGAATATTACTAACATTGACGAAATCCAAATCTAGTCAACGCTTTTGTACACAGAAAAACCTGAAACCCAAAATTGGTTGGTTTTTGGTTCAAAAATTTTGAAGTGAATTATAAATTTAAAGTTTATAATATGAAGAAATATGACAAAGCAAAGAATAGCAAGAAAACCACGTGACTAATGAAATAAAAGTATCATCTAACCTCATGTTGACTACATTTGTGTTCAGGTAAAAAATAATGGTCATTTTATTTGAAACCTTTATTGGAACTGTTAAAGGAGATCGTTTTTCAAAGGAAAGTATTGTTTAAAATGACAACAATGATGATTTCATGATATAATACCAGATATATCGTTGTATAGTACATTATTGGAGGTAAATGTTTGACTTATTGTTTGTATTGGTATATAAAATCTTACTTGGATAAATCGGAGTTTTTATTGATTTTGTCTTTTTACTTTAGTATATACATGTATATTCTATCCGTATGATTGTATTCAGTATGAAATAATTAAATACTCTTACAGTTGCTCGAGTGTTGTTTTACGCCAAATCAGCAATTATTCAGCCATTTTGACTTGACAATTTTTATTCACCTCAAAATTTAACCTTTACAGTAGGTGTGGTGTCTGAGTTACTGTATCTTTTTTTCTAGTTAACGCTTATAACAATCATCAGACTGCTAGTACTCCTGCCTCAATGACACAGATAAGATCACTATCAGATCATTAAGTTATTATACTGGTATCAAGCCAACAAGCAGAGACAAAAATAACTCTTTATTAGTCGATTGGTGACGCGCCATGGATAAAATAGGTTGTTGCTGATCGGTGTCGACGTTATAGTCGTGTGACACCTTAAATAAAATAGCCTGTTGCTGATCGGTGTCGACGTTATAGTCGTGTGACGCCTTTGATAAAATAGCCTGTTGCTGATCGGTGTCGACGTTATAGTCGTGTGACACCTTAAATAAAATAGCCTGTTGCTGATCGGTGTCGACGTTATAGTCGTGTGACGCCTTTGATAAAATAGCCTTTTGCTGATCGGTGTCGACGTTATAGTCGTGTGACACCTTAAATAAAATAGCCTGTTGCTGATCGGTGTCGACGTTATAGTCGTGTGACGCCTTTGATAAAATAGCCTGTTGCTGATCGGTGTCGACGTTATAGTCGTGTGACACCTTTAATAAAATAGCCTGTTGCTGATCGGTGTCGACGTTATAGTCGTGTGACGCCTTTGATAAAATATGCTGTTGCTGATCGGTGTCGACGTTATAGTCGTGTGACGCCTTTGATAAAATAGGCTGTTGCTGATCGGTGTCGACGTTATAGTCGTGTGACACTTTGGATAAAATAGGCTGTTGCTGATCGGTGTCGACGTTATAGTCGTGTGACGCTTTGGATAAAATAGGTTGTTGCTGATCGGTGTCGACGTAACAGTCGTGTGACGCGCCTTTGATAAAATAGGTTGTTGCTGATCGGTGTCGACGTTACTTCCGTGAGACGTCTTTCATAATATGGGCTGTTGTAGATCGGTGTCGACGTTACAGCTTTAAGACGCCTTGAATAGAATAAAAACGGTTGTTGTCGATCGGTGTCGACGTTACATTCATGTGACACCTTGGTTAAAATAGGCTGTTGTCAATCGGTGTCGACGTTACAGTCGTGTGACGCCTTGGTTAAAATAGGGATTTCTCTAATCTTCTAAATCGCACTATCACAAAATTAATTGTCACGATTGGTTTTATTGTATTAAGTGCACATTAATATTCGATGGTATTTATACAACCATTGATAAGTTTACTACTCCTTTTTATTTCGGCGTATATGGACCTGTCAAACAAACAGGTTTACAACAATTTTAATTCATGTATATACATTACTGCCTTCAACGTTTTACGACTTTCCTCAATTTTGTCGTTTTTTTCTGTATCTGTATTTTCTATGTCGAGTGTTTTTCTGAAAAATTTACCAAAATCTATTCCTGGACAATTTGAATGAATTTTTCCCTGTCAGGAGAAGCAACATTTGCTTAATGTTATTTTGGCGTAGTTTTAAATAGTACGCTTTCAGAATATTTAAACACAGGACAATTTTCGGGACTATTTTCCACAAGTATATACTATTTGAATGCCCCCACCAAATATATTTGTAACTGGACCCGAGTCTGTTGACTACAACAATAGTTTTAGACAATAATATATTTGAAACGAAAGCCCATTGAGCTCACTTTGTAGGAGAAAAAAAATACTAATAATGCGTTATGACGCGTAACTTTCGCAAACTAACGCGCAACTTTCGCAAATTAAAGCATATCTTTTGCGTTTTAAACGCGTAACTTAGCGAATTAACACGTAACTTTCGCGAATAAACGCCTAACTTCGCAAATTAACGCGAAACTTTCGCGTTTTTTGTGTAATTTTTGCGTTATTTTCGCGAATTAACGCGTAACTTTCACGTTTTTTTGCGAAGTTAGGCGTTTATTATACAAACAAGATATATCTAAAATATCTTAATGTAAATTACTCAATATAAAATTGAAAAACAAAGAGTAAACTTTGTGAGGTTATATTTTGAACTTGGGTTATCGCATGCTGAAATTTTATGCTTCCTAGCAATCGGTCATATTATCGTTATAAGTAAATCAACGCTGAAAAAGATACTAAAAAAAGTTAAAGTTAACGAGAAGGAAATAATACTCTGATGTTTGTGATGTATAGCACGCATTGTTAAATTCAGTATATTGGTGACCTCTAGAAAATCACAAAATTAAGGCTATATCAACATCATTTTTAAAATGATAATGGAAAATACATGGAGTATTTTTTTTCATATACTATGATTTATCACATGAGTTATGATAGAAATAGTATCACTTATATTTAGGCATGACTACACTAAAATTAATCGGGCTTCCTTTTAGTTTAACATGTCGAATGGTGAAAAAAAAGCGCCACATTTCATTGAAACTTGGTCAAAAGCAACTATAGAACATTGCCATTTAAATTTTTGTTTTTGGTTGGTGGTTACCAGAAGTAGGTCACAGTGACCTACATAGCTTAAGTCTAAAAATATCTTCTTCTCCAGACTCACTTCTCCGAGGCAAAATTTGATGTGATATTTGGCTTCTATAACCTCTTTTTTGCCTAGTTTTCATTATCCATTGTTCAACTGACAGTCAAACCTACCTTAGCCGTTTTTTATGACGCATTTCGCGTTTATTTGCGAAAGTAACACGTAATAACGCCAAAGTTAAGCGTAAATTCGCGAACGCGTTATTTTTTAATTTTTTTTCTTCTACAAAGTGAGCTCAATGGGCTTTCGTAATTTGATATTGAGTGATTAAATACAAACCTTAAAGATACCTTTTCAGGGAGCATTTTGTTTCTC
>JARBDR010000620.1:0-16103 GCA_029721355.1 Tegillarca granosa
TCACACTAGAATCTGCATAAATGGGATTTGAACTTGGACAATGAAAGGCATTGAAGTGCCTTAAGACCTAAGGTTGGTAATGGTGCCTTATGCCCCAGTC
The DNA here is from genome assembly GCA_029721355.1 of Tegillarca granosa. Taxonomy (NCBI): domain Eukaryota; kingdom Metazoa; phylum Mollusca; class Bivalvia; order Arcoida; family Arcidae; genus Tegillarca; species Tegillarca granosa. The sequence continues at coordinate 101 of JARBDR010000620.1, forward strand.
AAGCATGTTTTCACCAACATATAAAATAGATATAGGAAAAAAACGGAATGCTTAGAGAAAACCACTGACCTTCAAACACCAAGGCCCCTTAATACCTTAGGCCTAAAACAAACACGTTCAAAATTATATGCTATATATCTCTACGCTTGAAGTTGGAACATGAGATATTTTAACCTAATTTCAGTAGAGATACGGACTTTTAGGTGAATGCGAACATCAGATAATACAGAAATGGTTGATGCATTTGTCATACAGGCATACCTCTATCTCTTAAATAATAATACCTATTGACACAAATCAAAATTATGAAAAAAGCCTTCGCAGATAACATAACTTTAATTTATCTTTCTAACTTTTCTAATTTGATTGTGCATATTAATAATCATTGGGTATTTATTTTTAAAGTTTTATCTGAAGAATTTCTAATTCTTGATTATTCTAAACAAAGGCAGAATGAGTAAGTTAACATCCTAAAATTGATATTTTTTTAACTATAAAACAATATTTTTCTGATATGAAAAATCCACTCTATTTTTTTAAATATATTGTTAATATGTTTGATATTTTAGACAATGTCAATCAAGTACCCGCGTTTTCAAAATATTTGAAGTTTATTTTATAAACAATTTTGAGAGCATTTATGAGGAAAAAAGTGACTGGAAATAACATAAAAGTTATTACAACATGCATATTTTTTATACAAAAGAAGAAACGGAATGGACCATTACAGTTCCAAATAAAACAAAATATGTAAAATAGTATATAAAATATGCTAAAAATTAAGTCAAGAAGCATATTTGAGGCGGAAATCAAATAGACAGAAATACACGAGGATGAATACTTTGTGATTGGTTACCATGGAAACCATTTGCGAGATTCGAAAATAGGGTATTTAATATTGTTTTTATGTGTATTTAGCTATATCGTGCTAAATCATCAATATCTAAGATCTTTGATATCCAAGATTTTGTCAAATTGTTTGGTACCTACAGAAAAAGACATTTAAGAAGTAATTTTAGATTTACTGATGACATTATTTTTATTTCAGGTTGTAAAATCTACAGTTTCTGTACTGCCTTGTTTAGTTTGGTATCTATCAACACCTTAACAGCAATAGCTTTGGAAAGATATATGGTTATTGTTTACAGGTCACCATGGTACCGATCTTCGTCACTAAAGTCAATAAAAATAGTAGTTGTGTAATATGGATATTCATTCGTTTGGGCTACATTTCCATTGCTTGGATGGGGAAATTATATTTTGGAGGGTTCGTTAACCTCGTGCACATATGATTTTTTCACACGCACGGTGTTTAACACATCCTTTGTTGTTTTATTATCAGTGTTTTGTTTTTATATTCAGTTAATGCTTATTTTAGTTTCATATATAAACATTTTCTGTGTAGTTTTTTCACACAGAACTTTTTTGCGGAGTCTAAATGGAGAATGGATTTAGTAAGTAAAATTAAACAGAAGAAAAGGAAGAATTTAGAGTTGGAAACTGCTAAAGCTTCCCTGTGTATCATTATCTTATTTTGCGTTGCTTGGATGCCGTATGCTGTGGTATGCATGATTGGGATTTTTGGAAATGCTTCGTCAATTCATCCATTAGTTTCTACTATACCAGGAATATGTGCAAAACTTGCTACGATTTTAAACCCAACCATTTACGCTCTCCTACATCCAAAATTTAGAAACAAACTCGCAACAATTCTGATTTAAAGAAAACTTGCCATTTACTTCTGTCATGTGCTGATGTTGAATTTCTATTAAAATAATGGATTCAAATCAGCACATGACACTTCTACCAAAACAAATTTCAAGAAAAAATGTCACAATGAAATTGAAAATCTTCAAGTGCCTAAAACAATAGAAAAACAAAACCAAAAACATATTTTAACAGTTTTGTGGTAGACAGCTGTTTAAAATTAATGTAAGTTAACAGTAAATTGATACTTACTTCTCAAAAAGATGTTTTGATTTGCATAAAAAACAAGTTAATCAAATGATGGTGTAGAGATATATCTGATACCGAGAGATATCTTATATGTTGTGACCGATAGTCTTTAATGTATCTCATTGTATATACATGTACATGTTAAATAAAACAGTTCTTATAAATAAGTGATGAATAAGAACCAAAGATATCATAATGTATGGATCATTTCGCCCGTGGTCACTTTGAAATGTTTATTGTACATAGCTGTATTTTAAAACAGGCGACATCACCCTCTTTAGCCTAACAAACACCTGTAGTTATTTATTGGTTCCCATGGGAATTTAAGTACAATGTAAATTCATTGCTGTGTTTTTAAAAAATAAAAAGGTTTTATTTTTTTTTACTGTTGTGTCATGTGCTACTTTTGTTCTTTTATATATTAATACATTCAAAAGTAACACATGGCAATTATTCAAAAGTGGTACATAACAGTTGTTTTTATTTCATTATTACATCATATAATTTCAATGTATTAAAGACTTAGCCAGAGTCCGTTTTTATAAAGATATAAAGGTAGTAAAATACAAAAAAACGACATAATTTTTGGATGATTCTTATCTAACGACATAGGAGAGTCAGACTAATTATGTTTTAAGATTCTTCCACGTGTATCGAAGTGGTTCTGTTATGGTGAAGGAAATAAGGGAATATCAAGAAAACATTATTCTTTTGTAAAGCAAACTGACAAACTATCTGGGGCAATATGAGAGTGGGGTTCGATCAGTAAATTAGTGCATTAGCTAACTCGATACAGTATTTTAAAAGTCTCAAAAACAATTCTCCCAGATAACATTTTACTGTTTTCTATCTCTGGCATCCCTTGATACATTGTATCTATATTTTTCTTTTGTTATTTGATAAATTCAAAGACTACTCGTAGATACTATAGTAAATGATACCATCAAAAGTATTTTGGCTAAACCACTCTACACTGTTTAGTAATTTATTCAATATCTTAACACAGGTTGGAGGTTTGTAATGAATGGTCTCGATATATGTTTGTCTTATGTTCAAGCTTCATTCACTTGAGTTTTTTATTTTAGTTAGTTTCATTAAACATCGCAAATGTTTTCCAGCTACAACCTACGTAATTTTCGTGTGTATTTTATTTCGTGCATATAATTTATTTCAAGTCATGACAGGAATGTTAAACATAAGTAATGATCTGAACTCCAACAAGTCTAAGATGAAAACATGATTTATATTATTGTACACCACCATTATATTTTTTCGTAAATAAACTTCTTATTTAACGTATGTCTTATTACCGTTTTGTTAAAATTAGACGTCTAAATCAATATGCATCAATTTTTTATTGTAAAACTAGTTCAATTATACAATGTCATGTGTAATAAATAGAATAAGATCCTGTGACAAGATCCGCAGTTTTTTGTGAATTATCTGTGGTAAATTATGGATTTGAAACTTGTCAATATTGACTAAGTAGTTTTAAGGGTTGTTGAAGATCCTGCTATTTGGCTTGACGTGATCTACATCGATTAAAGATTCTGTGTTGATGACAAGGACGCCACAATTGGTGATAATGTAGTAGTTTTCTGTGTAGTCGTGGTTGTAAAATGTGTAGCTATAAAATTAACAAAATATTCTTGATTTAATTTCTTACCAATTTTTTTTTTTCAAATATACGTTTCTTTTCACCATAATAAAACATTTTGTGTTAAAATTGGTTAAAAAAGTTAATTTTGATAAATATTGTAAGGTAGTGTTACAAGAAACCAATGCGTAATTTAAAATTTTCGCCTAATTATTGTTTCCGTTTACATTCCGTTACATACAAAAGATACGGCAATTTTATAAACCTCGAGATGCTTTATTTGACGGTAAGACATTCAAAATTTGTCAGGTAAACCCTGCATAACTTTTTAATCTTATTCTAGCCTTGGATGCACTATTGCGTTTGACCTGTCTACAGATTACTCGTTTTTCGCCGAAAGCAACCGCCTCTCTAAGTCTTTAACAAAACGTTCAGTTTTCAGCCAAGTAAAGAAATCAAAGAGTCTAAATTTTCAAAAGCAGTTATTAGTAGATCGTTTTAGTTTTTAATAAAACAGATTAGGTAAGATGACGTCAACGACTAGACTATATTGTTTTAAACAAATATTTAAAGATTATATGCGAGTTTTGACTCTCCCCCCCCCCCCTTTTTTTTGACAAAATGCAATTAATGACTTTTTACATTTCAAATATATTATGATAATAGAATAAGACAAACTATCACGGTTTATTAACCGCTTGTGTGTTTGTTATTACCATATTCGCAAACATATCCATCGTGTTCCCCGACAAGACCAAAAAAGCCACCGTCAGAACAACGTTGGTCGTGCCAGCCTGGGGTTCCGTCTTTGTAAGTGTGATGATCACCTGGTTCGGGTATGTACAACAGAACGCAGTCTTGGTGTTCACTAACATGATTGTCATCTGGCTGTCCTTTATCCCAATGGGTAAAATTCATAGGTTTTCCTAAAAGTATTAACAAAAAATAACTTTAAAATGATCATTTGTTTATTTATTTATATTATTGATCTATTATATTATTGTTAAAGCATAAGACTGAGGACTATCACCAATTAGTAAATTTTTGTTTTAAAGTTTATCGTCACAGTGCTGTTATATTATGGAAAAGTATGCGATTTCGAAAACTTGTCTAAGTTTTGTCTTTTGAGAGAATGGGCTATTTGAAATTAAAAAAAAAGATATATAAAAGGATAGAACTTACAGTACAGGCCTGTCGAAAGTTTAACACTGAGCTGACGAAAAGGAGCCGAGACTCGGCTGCCGAGGGGCCGAGCTGTGGACAGCTAGTGGCCGAAAAGTTGTCAACTCTCGGCAACTGGAACTGTCCACAGCTCGGCCACACGGTAGCCGAGTCTCGGCAACTCATTCGGCTCCTCGGCACTTTGAACTGTCCACGACTCGGCAGTTCATTTGGCCTCTCAGTAGCCGAGTGTCGGCCACTAGCTAACGAATGGTCTAACAATTAACATCTGAGAGATTAATGTTTAACTGTATATATAAAAATAATAAAATATATCAATCGGTAATGATAAAGACTTTAAAAAATAACAATAATAATTTTTTTTAAAAAATGATTATAAAACAAAACAAACTTAAACAAAATAAAATAAAATAAAATAAAATAAAATAAAATAAAATAAAATAAAATAAAATAAAATAAAATAAAATAAAATAAAATAAAATAAAATAAAATAAAATAAAATAAATAAAATAATAAAACCATTAAATACACGGATGGTGGAAAAGATACATATGTGATTTTTTTCAGCAATTTACATCTGAGAGAGATTAATTGTATATAATAATAATAATAATAATAATAATAATAATAATAATAATAATAATAATAATAAAATAAATTATATCAGTCGTGCAAATTAAATAAATTAAATAATAATAATAATAAATTTAAAAATAATAATAGAAATAAAAAAAATAAATAAATAAATAAATAAATAAATAAATAAATAAATGAATGAATTAATAAATAAATAAATAAATAAATAAGTAAATAAATAAATAAATAAATAAATAAATAAATAAATAAATAAAAAACAATAATAAAAAATAAATAAATAAATACCATTAAATATATGGACAACGGAAAAGTAGATATGTGATTTTTTCCCCAGAATTGCATAAATCTTTTATATTCCATTATGGAGCGGGATTTTAAAACAAAAAACTGGACTTCTGTCATCGCAGTTTTAATTTAGTCATTAAATGTACCTATACAGGTAAACATCAGGTGTCATAATCCTAATCTGTTAATCCCCTGTCATCATCAAATACCTGGCTTCAATACACGAAGTTAAAAACCTTCTCAGAACCATGACAAAAGAATGTCGAACAAACGGAGTTTTATTTAGACACATTGTTTCCGAGATCGGCCAGACTCCAACACCTGTCATCAAACTTTTGATTTAGAATAAAGTCGTCTAAAACGCTGCAGAAACTTGTTCACTGACACTATTGATATATAAATATTATTTTCTCTACTAATTTCCTACTGATCTCTCTTTGACTTACTCCAGAGTTAGATAATCTCACAATTTTCTCTCTAAAATATTGCGATATACGCGTAACTGCAGGCATGTTTAATGAACTGATGTTTTCTAGATACAAGGGTCAAGTGGCCGAAAAAGTGCCGAGGTGCCGAGTGGCCGAAAAGGTGCCGAGCAGCCGAAAAAGTGCCGAGCAGTCAAAAAGTGGCCGAAAAAGAGCCGAGCGATGGACAGTAGCTGCCGAAAAGGTGCCGAGCTGTTGATTACTATTGGCCGAGACATAACTGCCGAGGGGCCGAGACGAGCTGCCGAGTCGGCACTAATTCGGCACTAAAGTGTTTAACTTTCGACAGGCCTGTACTGTACGTAGTGTCGGGGAGTTATTTCAAAAGCTAAGGCATAGAAAAGTGACAATAATAATAAATAAAATTATACATCAAATAATATTTCGACAGCCATTTATGTGCCATAGTTCTCAAGCAGCGCATGCGTATTCTACTTCTTCTAAGTTCTTAACCTCAGTTTTGATACGTTCAAGGATAACAGATCAACAACAGCATCCGTCACATATCGAGAAAGGTAGTTATTGAATGGGATGAGGAAACCAGAGAAGCCGGGAAAAACCACATGACATTGCAACGAAACAAAACAAACACCATCAAACGAGGATATGCTTGAGTGGGATATGAATAAATAACGACTTACCTGAATCCCATACGAACTTCCCTTCGTGTTCCCTGTCATTAAGGCCAATCCACACTCCTGTATTGTGATACTTCACTTCATTGAGATATTGTATAATTAAAGTTTCTTCATCTCCATTCTCTATAGTCACTAAATGACCTCCTTTACTCCGACAGTCATGTTGTGCATGTGTCCAGTCTACTGACCGTCTAAGGATGAACTCATAACACTTGTTATAATAAACAAACCTCTGGTTTGGGTACGTTTGCTGTATTGGGCACCCGGGAAGGTAACTGGCAGTAGTCGGTTTTGGTGTGTTACGTGTGAAAAGAAAAGATTCTATAATGTCAAAAAATTAATAAATTTAATCATATAGGACATCTTTTACGAAATGCAAGTCTTTTCTAGCGTTTTCTGTAGCTCTACAGGAATACAATTTCTTCTCGGGTAGCGCTTCATAAGTTAAGGAGTAGTATTTGGTACTTTTAACCGGCGATACATTGCATTTCGGGAAATGATATCATTTGACAGTAATTAGACACAATTCACTGTCATTTGTTTTTATAATAATAATAATAATAATAATAATAATAATAATAATAATAAAAATAATGGAATAAAATTTATTATGGCGAAAAAGATATGTGAAAATTAACAAACACACCTAAAATTATATCAAATACTTCATTTAGACCACGATCAGGATGTAGTTCTCTGAAGTACCATTTGTACAATAGACATATATATATATATATATATATATATATATATATATATTTCTTTATATTTTAGCAGTCAATAAATACTTCTTTCTATTGGTAATCCTAGATTGTCTTTTAAACAAAACTTAAGGATATTTCTCACAGGGGAAAATTTGCTTAAAACTATCCATTGTTTTTATTACTTCGTATTATGTAGTCGGAGTATGAATATTCATTGTGTGACATCTTGGCTTTATTACTATTTTTCTTTTTGATATTCGTCTACTGTTTTTATTGAACAAAATATAATACACATAAGAAGTATTTATATTCTGTTTTATTTCATTTCATTTTATTCCGTAAGTTAATATAACTTATTTGTACAATATAAATATAACAATAAGTACTGTAACAGTGAGATACATTGTATAGCACATATCTGGAGATATAATAATAATAATAATAATAATAATAATAATAATAATAATAAAAACAACAACAATAACATACAAATATGAATATTACGAGTCAGATTAACAATAAAACAAACATACCAGTCCTTGTCCATATCACAATCCCAAAAACAAAGTAAAAACTTTGCAAACTGGCAAAATATGTTATCAATACACGTGAACTTCCATCAAGGAAGTGAGGCCGGGTGCTCCGGAAGGGTAAGCACCTCCTGTCTAGCTAGCTACATCCGTCACGTGCAAGTCAATTTTGAGAATTAAAGGAACAAAGAACTATGGTAAGTCAAATATATCCAGTATAAGTTGGGATACAGTGACTACATACTTATCAACAATATTGTGATGACGGCCATAAAACTTTTTAAGGGCCATGATTATCCTAGGCTTGCAATATCCTTGTGTCAACGTTAACAATTTAATTGTAAGTAATTTGCTTCGTTGCAGAAAGTCCCCATAGTAGGAACAAGCTCCACCGTACCGTATTAACTGTGAAACATATACACCATACGCAGGAAAAGCAGGGATATTACTGCAAAGAAACGGAAAGTTGACAATAGAAAAATTGAAGTCATCACGTTTGTCGTATAGCTTCAGATTTAAACTTTCATGGGTGTCATAATTGAGGTATAAGTCCAAATATGAAGCAGAAAATGGAAAATCTGTCGTGTCTTTTATTTCAAGCGTACTTGGATAGATGACATTCACATATTCTTCAAATTTGTGATTATTTAGAGATAGAACGTCATCTATATATCTGTATGTGTAGTTGAATGATTTAGCGACAGTCTTTTCTCCAGATTTGACAAGGTTCTGTAAAAATTCTGATTCATACGAATAAAGAAACAAATCAGCAAGCAAAGGTGCACAGTTTGTGTCGATTGGTATACCGATTGTTTGTTGAAAGATAGCATTGCCAAACAAAACAAATATGTTGTCTATCAAAAACTCTAACATTTTGTTGATGGCATTCCCAGTATATTTTTGTTCGCAGTCTGCATAGTGTTTTACAAAATAACCAGAATCCCTGTTGAGCATTAGGCACCTATATCTTGGTTTGCCGTCTTTGTAAAAGAATGAAAAGTAAATGATTTGTTTTGGACGTTATCATTTCGGATTTTGACAGCTTTTTGAAGATTTTACCTAGATTACACAGTTGCTTTACATTACTGACACTAAGTAATTGACTAAGTTTAAAAACACTAGGCTTGACCGAAGAATACGGTTTGATGGATTGGAATAAACAGAACATTTTAGAATAAAGTGGTACTGATCTTCTACAATTCCAATTCCAGAACAAAAAAAAAATACAGCATCTATTATTTCTCTTTGTATTACCATAACGACCAGTTTCAATTGATAAACAATGCGAAGAAAGTCTAAATTTGGCTATAATTTTTTTTACAGTATAGGCAAAGGTTGACATAAATAATATTGTGTTCTATTTTATGATACATGAATTCATCTCTGTATCTGTCAATTTTACGCTCACGCATTTAATTTTTATTTCCTCCTTCTCCTTCTTCTTCTTCTTCTTCTTCTTCTTCTTATTAAAAATTCATTTGATGTTTAAGTTTTTTTGAACAAGAGACTGGTTAACATATTAGAAATTGTCGTTAATTCCGGAATTCTATCCCTTTATTATTTGTATTTTACTTTGTTAAAATTACTGTATAAATATTATTAAAACTTTTAAGATATTTAGGTAAGCAAATAAGACAATTATTTTGATTGAGTTTGTGTTTAGTTCTTAACAATACAGATTTTGTATCTAATCTGGGTAACGTTTCTCTAAACCTTTTAAAGATAAAATATAACAACACACGGACCATTAACCGGATTACTCGGAGATTGCGTGGTCAATACTTATAGGTCCGTAGTGAATAGGCTAAAGGTAACCTTTGTTTATCCTTCTATATTTATTTTCAGAAGGTATTTTTATCTGCTGTAATTTGTTAGCACTATGGCTGATCAGGAAACTTTTCCAGTTTTTGTCTACAAAGATTAAATACATACTTAATTCTTCAGGTTGTGCATTTCACTTAGTCTTATACAGCCGGTGTAAGCGTTCGTCTTGTCAGGTTGTATATTTTACTTTTCAGGTTGTACGTTTCACTTTGACCGACACAGCCAGTGTTAGTATTCTACTTTCTCTCATGATGTACATTTCAGTAAGTTTTTTACAGCCACTTTCTATCAGGTTGTACGTTTCACTTTGACCGACACAGCCAGTGTTAGTATTCTACTTTCTCTCATGATGTACATTTCAGTAACTTTTTTACAGCCACTTTCTGTCAGGTTGTACGTTTCACTTTGACCGACACAGCCAGTGCTAGTATTCTACTTTCTCTCATGATGTACATTTCAGTAACTTTTTTACAGCCACTTTCTGTCAGGTTGTACGTTTCACTTTGACCGACACAGCCAGTGTTAGTGTACTACTTTCTCTCATGATGTACATTTCAGTAACTTTTTTACAGCCACTTTCTGTCAGGTTGTACGTTTCACTTTGACCGATACAGATAGTGTTAGTGTACTACTTCCTCTCATGATGTACATTTCAGTAAGTTTTTTACAGCCACTTTCTGTCAGGTTGTACGTTTCACTTTGACCGATACAGATAGTGTTAGTGTACTAATTCCTCTCATGATGTACATTTCAGTAACTTTTTTACAGCCACTTTCTGTCAGGTTGTACTTTTCACTTTGTCTTACACAGCCAATGTTAGCGCACTAATTCTTGTCAGGTTGTACAGTTATCTTAGTCTTATAGTCAGTGTATACATACTACTTAGTGTCAGGTTGTACATTTCACCTGGCCTTATACAACCAGTGTATACATACTACTTCTTGTCTGGTTGTACATTTCACCTGGCCTTATACAACCAGTGTATACATACTACTTTGTGTCAGGTTGTACAATTCACCTGGCCTTATACAACCAGTGTATTCATACTACTTCTTGTCATGTTGTACATTTCACCTGGCCTTATACAACCAGTGTATACATACTACTTCTTGTCAGGTTGTACATTTTACTTAGTCTGAAACAGATTGTGTTCGCGTTCTTCTTCTTCTTGAAGTTTATTATACGGACATATTTAGAGACTTAAAAATTATCTTTGCTTTCAGTTACAATATTGCTCAGCCTGTAATGCTAAAGGGCGTCATTTGTTTGCTATGAATCATGTGTTGATTCGAATTTCTATATTAAATGAAACACTTAAACACACATGGTATATGGAATGGTCTTTAGTGTATTGAAGTTTCGCTAGTAACCGACTAGAAGAAATCAGACCGAAAATAAAAAGTTAAATGTTTGTCAGTACTTTATCAATATAAAAAAGGATTCGTTTTTAAGTTCCAAACTAACAACAATATAAAAGTGTTTAAAATACAGGTTGTTCTGAATCATGTGTTGATTCGAATTTCTATATTAAATGAAACACTTAAACACACATGGTATATGGAATGGTCTTTAGTGTATTGAAGTTTCGCTAGTAACCGACTAGAAGAAATCAGACCGAAAATAAAAAGTTAAATGTTTGTCAGTACTTTATCAATATAAAAAAGGATTCGTTTTTAAGTTCCAAACTAACAACAATATAAAAGTGTTTAAAATACAGGTTGTTCTGAATTTTATCTTCGACACATACAGATAACCTTTTTAAAATCGGGAACAATGCAATGCAAGGGCATGTATTTCTCATTGATGTCTTTTTATTATCTAAAAGTCACGATACAAAGTATTTATACCGACTACTGCCAAAACAAAATAATAATTAAAAATATAAAAAAAAGAAAAGAAAGAAAAAGAAAAAAGAAAGAAAGAAAAATGAGATGATTTCATAATCAAGCTTGATGTTTAAAGCTGCATTACGTTTTTCAATATTCAGAATTTTTTTTTTTTTTTTTTTTTTTTTTTTGATTTTCCAAAAATATAATATAAATTATTGTTATTTCTGTATTTATTCAAGCTTTATAATGTTGAACCAAATGCAACGTTGTTCATAAGAAACATCATTTATTAGATCAGCACCGTTTAAATTTTTTTCCTAGGAAAACTTAATGCAGCTTTAAATAGTCTTTTTTATCTATTCCTCAACAACCTAATGAATGTCGTACATATTATGCTGTAAAGCATTTAGAATACCAACTGAATTTGATATTTTTTAAATTAAAAAATCCTCCGTTCCAATAAACTTTTAGTTAAAAAATAGCTTTTAGAACACTAGTTGTGTTGACGACATGCACGTTGACAAAAGGATGTCTGTGATTTATGAGGGACCTAGCCACTCCACTTATGTTATTACCAGTAGTAGACATAGACATTTAAAAAAAATTTTAGTCATACATCCATATGTCATCCTAAAAATAAAATGCTTTTAAATAAAAATTTAAAACTTTTTCTTAAACAAGTAAATTTAAACTTCACCTTACCAGCCAAACTGATGAGAGATATTGTGAGAAACCAATCCAAGAACTTCATTTTCGTAGTTTTTATAATCACCAGCTCATGAACTTGTAAGTATAAGAAAGGTGTCTGATCAATATGTATGTGAAAGATAAAAATTTTAAAGTTCATTTGTACTTTAATGGAATGTGAACTTGCAAATAATTTTATTTAATGCTATAAAAGCAAGAATTGTTTGGAAACTCTTTAATGTGAGTACATAAATTGGTTCCATTAATATCGCTTTAACCGTATCACTGGACATTTATGCAGGTGCCTGTCCTAAATTTAGGAATTTTAAACATAATTTTCCAATGTGTTTGTCTTTCCTTGTCGTACCTTGTCTGGTTATTTTAAATCATTGACATTTAAAGACTGTATCGTGTCTTTGGTCGCAATGCTGTTTCCAAGTATTTATCGGTTACAATTCTCTTTCCTTTGTAACAATATTTTATTGAAGAAATTATTATGTTGTGTCATATAAATTTTTTCTCAGTCAAAGTTATAGTGTAGCGTTGTGACATAAAACAAGTTTAATCATCCAATCAGTAATGCTGTGATATGTCAAAATATGACCTTCTTCCCAGTCTAAAATATGCAGTATATGACTTTTGTCTGTCACAAGATAGAGTGTAATGTAGTGACATATAAAAAGCTTCAATCAATCAATCAGTAATACTGTAATTTGATATTTCAGAATATGACCTTCTTCTCAGTACTTTGTATGCATTATATATCATATCATGACATTTGTCCAAGTCACAAGTTATAGTATTATGCTCTGTCGGACATTTTCTGTCAGTCACAACTAAATGTACATATACGCAAGTGCTTGATTTGTTAAGTCTTACACACATTTTAATAATGAGACGAACAGATTAAGAACATGAGAGATTAAAATGATCATTTTCTTTCCATTCAGCCCTACGGGCTTCCTGATTAACTGCAATTAGTTGATTAACCAGCACACGTGATCCTGACCTTTAAAGCTGCATTAAGTTTTCCAAAGAAAAAATTAAAACGGTGCTGATCTAATTAATGATGAATTAATGAACAATTTAACATTTGGTTCAACGATAAAAGCTCGAATAAATACAGAAATTACAGTATTTACCGAGCGAGATGCAGCATTTGGGATCTAATATTAGAAAATGGTTACGTCATCAAAACGCGGGTCATTTAAACACAACTTTCAAAACGGTGAAATACGATAAGATAAACACAGAACTTCGTTGAATTTGTCATTTGTGAATTATTAAGGGATACACAATACCGTTTCAAATACATCTGGATATTAATGAAGGACAATCAATGCAATCTGTCATGTTTCACCTTCGATTTTAGGGTTTTCCGTACATCCGTGCGCATGCTCCAAGCTCATAATTACCATCGTAAAACACTGACCAACCGGTCAGAGGATGCAGTTTATTTACAGCTAAAAGAACTGAAATTTTAGAAAATGAATGTCACGGATCGTGGTTAGAAGATATCTATTTTTAAAAATATATATTTTTAGAAAATCACAACAAATTCAGAAAATTGAAAATCTTAACGCAGCTTTAAAGACTAAAAAATACAGTACCAAAACACGATGTATTCATATGCAACACCTATCAATACGAGCTGCACGGGCGAGACCACGCTTTTTAGTTTTCAGGCACACGTGGCTTTAGACTTGGGGTAAAGTGATTTTGTTATAAGAAAGTATATTGCAATTTGAGCTTTAATTTGTTACTATGAGATAAAAAAATTAAGGTAAGCACAGGGCAAATTCTCTTTCCGCTGCCAAAGATGCACGTGGTGCAACTCAGTCTAAAAATTTGGTATATTTTTCTGCAGATGAATTTCGCTCGGAGGATGAGCTTTCCATTCATCCTTCCGATATTGAGGTAACTACGGTAGATTTTGGTGATTTAGTAGAACCTTTTTCGGATAATTTTCAAGTTAAAGGCAGTGCCGTGGACGTTGTACCGGCTTCTCATAATGTTTTTGGGGACGAGGGTCCTGTTCGCAGGCGCACGATGCCGCTTACAACGATGTGATTTGTAAACAAAGTCAGTCTACCGCTTGAAGCACTGGAAAATGTAAACAAGACAAACCCAAACGTAGGGTTTATATTGGTGACGATGTCACGAGTATTCCGCCTTCTTGTACGGCAGCACCGCCGAAAAAGTAAAAGTTACAGGAACTATGGGTTCAAAAATTAACGATTTAGAAAATAAAATTAATGAGTAAACAGGGGCGGTAAGTAATATTATACCATTGATGAATAATTCGGCGTTGCCGACATCTGGTTATGGCGATGCTGCTGATTTTTATAATTTTGGTTGTGATCAATTGTTGGAATTTAGTGAGTTGCCTGTAAATTTTAAGAATTTTGATCCTAACAATTATGAGCCTGACCAAGCTTCTGAGGGTTGGAATCCCTCTGAATTTTCTAATGAATTGTTCCCAAACTTGGATGCAACTGGTGCACCTGTTCCAGACAACTGTTTTAGTTTTAATATTCCCAACGTTTTGATGAGGACCAGTTTGGTCCAAACATTTCTGAACATTTAGCAAAGTTTATTTGGGGCAAAATTCACCAGTCTGTCCAATCCAGAGATGGACACCTACAAGAGATACAAAAACAAATGTTAAAAGGTTTAGTGCCATTACTCAATTTTGCGATAAACTGAGCTCTAATGAGGCAAATGTAAGGGCTTCAGCCATACTACTGGTTTATAGTCTAATTTTGTTGGGCAATACATTTTATCAGCTCTTTGTTAAGCGTCGATTTTTCATTTGCCCTTTTTTATTTCTTATAACCCCATGACAAGTGAGTTTTTATTTGGGGATAAGATAGCGGAAAAGATTAAATCTTTGAGAGCTACAGCTCCTCGGTATACTTAGTCTAGTAATTATCATGGTAGAGGTAAATCTAGAGGTTAACCTTGATATAATTTTTATGTAATCGCCAGAAGAACCCCTTTAGAAAGAGGTCTTGCATCCAGACGGGGTAGTCGTTACAATACCAGCAGGACCAGTTGAGACTTCTAAAGGTACATTCTAGTAATTTAAAAAGTAAACTTGTTTTTTGGGAATCTTTGACTCACGATGTTTGGGTATTTAACGCAGTTCAAGGTTATCAGTTTGAATTTTCAGAAAATTCAATACAATATAATTTACCTGGTCATATGCCATTTTCTGATGAACAAATTATTTTAATTGATATGAGTGACTACAAAAAGGTGCTATTGGTATTGTTCCATGTCAGCATGAAGAGGGAGAGTTTATTTCAAATATTTTTATTGTTAAGAAAAAGAATTGGAAATATCGCCCTCTCATTAATATGAAGAAATTTAATTATTTCATAGAGTATCATCATTTTAAACGGGAAACATTCGAGGTTATTTTAGAGTCGGTAGAGAAGAATGATTATTTTACTTCAATTGACCTAAAAGATGCATATTTAAGTGTACCTATTCAAGTGGACCATCAAAAATATTTGAAATTCTTTTGGAAAGGGCAGCTTTTTATGTGGGTCTGCTTGCCTTTTGGTGTTTCTTGTGCACCTAGGGTTTTTACAAAAAATTTAAAAGCAGTTTTGTAAATATCAGAAGCAGGGGCATTTATATTTTTATTACATAGATGATTTTTTGGTCAACACCACTCTGCTGCA
>JARBDR010000621.1:0-83845 GCA_029721355.1 Tegillarca granosa
TGCTGATGGATGTTCTAACAAAACCGCTACTCCGTGCAATCTACGGTTAAGTCATGCCACATATGTTAAAGCCATACTAAATCTAAATTAATTAATAACTTAAATATAACTTCTGAAATATTCTGCTATTTTATTCTCTGTCAAAAGATTTTGCGATCAGTTTTGGTAATTCATTGACATTTTAACCTGAAATTACTTCAGCTATCACCAATGCGACCGGGGTTCGATTCCCACCGTCGTATGTGATAAGGTATGAGGTCACCTGCTTGAGCACGTGGGTTTTTCTCCGGGTTCTCCGGTTTTCCTCCCACAATAAGACCTCACGCGCGCTACAATTCGGGCCAACGAGCTAGATTAATATAAGTTGCACAACTTGTTTCTAAATCGTTGTAAAAGAAATAAAGTTTAAAGTTTTTAAATTACTTCAGCGTTGTATTTTTTAAGGTTTGGACAAAAATAGCAAATCTTTCTTCAGACACAAAGATTACCTGTCTATATTTCACGACCATCCTCTGTATGACTGTGAACACGTCCTCAATTTTAAGAATGAAAAAGAACTAATTTCGTCGGATGTATATTCACAGGTGTAACCTTTGTTTTTTACGGTTGACCATGCAGTTCAACGTGTTAATGAACTAGCATTCAGGGGTGATTTAGAATAAATCTTTGATTCTTTTTTTATTTTTAGCACTATTATTTACCTTGTTTAATGGAAAAATATAGGTCGTGAGATGCGTTTCAAAATAAAACAAAATTCTAAAACTTTAAACACTTTTTAAGAAATCTGTTTTATGTAACACGTGTTAAGATTTGTTTTTAAAAACCTCTAGTCAGAAGAATGTTTCATTTTTTTACAAACGGATCTTATTTCTTACTATTATTTTTTAACCAAATTCAATAAACATTCAAGTATGAAATAACATTTTGGGAGTGTGGTTACATTTAGCATTAAAAATACACTTTTTTTCAATAAAATTTTAAAAAGAAAATTAATGCTCTTTTTAACAAAATATGATGTTAAAAGTTTTTAAACAACCTGGGTTGTTTTATGAAAATGAGTTAATTTTTGCACAAAATACGTGATATTCTATATCAATAAAATACAAATTTTCTTAAAGATTTATTTTCATAATAAATGCAATTTCAATGTAACTTATTTCACAGTATAGTTTAATTCATTGCGTGTTTCATATTATTGACTTTTTGTTGTACTAAAAAGGTATTCAAATACTTCATATGGACCGCGATGGCTTAGTGGTTAAGGCGGTAGCCTTCAAACTCAAGTAGTCCTACCTCTGTTGGTTCGACCCAGGTCAACCGTAAGTGAGAATGGTTTTTCCTTTCGTAAGCCCTTACTGGTTAGCCCGGTACCAGTATTACGGACTGAGTGATCTGTGACACAAAAGTCACAACGCAATCCCTGGGGTATAAATTTGTGTAAAATCAAATGAACTGAGTTTTTCTATGGAAATAGTTAATATGTAATAAATAATACGCCTATGGAAATGGTTTTATTTCTATAGAAATAGGTTTTATGTGAAGGTAATGTTTCTGTGTTCTATGAAAATGGTTTAATATGCTGATGTGACAGTGTTACTGATTTGAGTTTGGTTGTAAGGAAGTAATGTATGTGTAAAACCATTTTTATTTATATACGGTTACACATGATACTGATATTATAAGTTATCCAGAAACACGGTGTCTATGTTTTAAATCCGTGTCAGATAAACGCAAAATCAAATATAACTAAAATCATCTTCATCATTTAAGAAGAATTGGTTAGTTGAGTGTTGTTTTACATGACATCAGCAATTTTTCAGGTATTCGACAATACATATCTACGATTTATCTTAAGTACATGATTGTGCAAGTGTTTCTGATCTGCATTGTTTCATACTAGTGCACACTTATAGCGACTTTAACAGTACTAGTACGCTAGCCCACGATGTTGCAGATAAACGTCACAGATCACTCAGTCTGTAAAACTGGTACCGGGCTAACCAGTAAGGGCTACGAAATGAAACAACCTTTCTCACTTACGGTTGGACCTAGGTCGAACCAACAGAGGTAGGACGACTTGAGTTTGAAGGATTTTAAAAACAAAATTTAAAAACTTAGAAGGAAGCGAATATATACTGAAATAAAATTTCATTGGAAGGTTTTGAAATCTAACATACCAATTCACGAATTAACATATTCATTACATGTACAATTATACACTGCAAAACCTCCAGTACAAATACAAAAAAATTTTCACCTGGTATATCCCAAAAGTTTGAAAGTCTATTAAATAGGAGAAGAGTTTATAAATTAATAAATGAATTGTATTAAGTCTTTTACAATGTTTCCACGGGTATTTTTTTTTACAAAATAAATAAATAAATGAATAAACCAGTGACACTCCATCAGACCTACCTATACTTGTACCCAAATTGGCAGATAATAGCTTAAAAAGAATTACCCTTCAGTTATTAGAAAATTACACCGCAATAAGCTTCTTCTTTTTAAACGAACGATTTATAACAAAGCAATTATCAGCACTTATAAGGAAAACCTAGAACTAAAACTGGCATAATAAATAAATAATTTTTTTTAAATACATGACATTTTTTATAACACAGTTCAGAGAAATACAAAATCCTAAAAACACCACGATACTACATTACTTGGTACATTCCGAGGCATCTGTTGAGCATTCGTACTTAATGTGAACCTTCAATGAAACTTTTGTAGAATAAGCATTAAAAAGCAATGTTTTGGTTAAATACAAGCAACTTCTTAATAAAAATTTTTGTATTTTTTAAAAATTTATTTGTTTATTTGTTATGCCAGGTTTATATTGAGGCTTACATTCTAGGTTTCCTTATAAGTGCTTGATAAATGAAGTTTTTTTAATAACACTTAACTCGATGTTCTTAAAAAAATCTGATGATTAAAAAAGAAATGCAAAATTCCTACTGAAACATTAAAAACAATATATTAAGTAAGTAACTATTAATATTTTCAGCAGTATCAGTTAATTAATGCAAATCTGAAATTACTGTTTTACAATTTAATTTTCACGAATATATGCAATCGTGTGCTTTTTAAATAACATGTGACGGGAAGCAGAGATATATTAACATTTAACAAATATTATCCTAAAGGAAAACAAATTTATTTTCCTTTCAAATAAAACCAGATATCACGATGATTCATTGCCATATTTATGAAGTCTTTTCATAGATTCGTCAAATCTATTATCTGCAGAAATAATCTGATTTGACACGTAGGGGTCGCCACTATCATACGCTCTGTCAGTGTAATAATTATAAACTGCTGTAGGTCTATTAAATTCTGGATTCAGGTAGTTATGTGCATAAGTCAATGGTTGGTAATTCAAACCAGTTCTCTAATGGAGGTTTTTGATACCGTGGGTATAAGACCATCGGGTGTTTTGTTTGTTCACCGCTTTTATCCCTGGGTACCTTCCAGGCTTCACTCCACGTTGCATTCTTCCGTGGTATGCCTAAAAGACTTTGAACATTTTGTTTATTACGTTCGTTACAACATGGGCAAGCAGTGGTACTCGTCCCTTCATAAACAGGAATGATATGCCCATATCTGGCGAAATGAAGATAGTCTGCAACCACACCGTCTATTAATGTCTGGTTTGGTTCTACTGAAGATCTTGGATATTCATAAATTGGTTTGGAGTGTGATAGAAATATTGATCCGAAAACAAAGTATAATCCGTGAAGTTACTTTTTTCTTCTCTTGAGGACCATCTATTACTGGAAGTGTTTTCACATGGCCACTAACGTCACCTTTTCGGGTGGTATTTGACCTCGTGGACTTTTCAGACTTACAGCTGACTCCGTCTCTATTGGCGGGAGTTTAGGAACACGCGCAGTTCCGGGTAATTTTATACGCCGATTTGCCTGTAGCATGATGAGACATGGAATGAGCAGACATTTCGCAATCTTCATTTCATCTTACATTTACACATTGAAACTGCTTTTCTGTTCTCTTTTATCTCTTTTTAGATAATCTGAAATGTAGCAAACTTGTTTCAGTTGTTTGTGAAGAACAAGTCTTAATGTGATCAAATAGGAAAGTTTATTATTTTTAGAATTGAGACAAACATTTAACTTTTTAGTTATTTTTTCGAAAAAACTGCATAAATTCTGCTGAAGCTTACCAACACCTTTATTCAATCATTACATAACGACTGTTACTGAAGCAATCCGGTTCAGTGGCTCAGTGGTAAAGTGTCGAGAGTGGGATGCTGAGTGTTCAAACCCCAGTCGAGACATAAACTAGGCTTTAAACTTGTGATAATGCTTCCTTGTCTGCCGCTTGGCATTCAGATGACAAAGTATCAACTGGTACTCATGCACGGATAATAGACTTGGGGAGAGGTGTGCCTATCTGTGGTACACTGACTCAGTGAGCTAGCACCTGACTAAACAGTCGCCTGAGTGTGCCGCTATTTACGACTGATCATTATGTACACCTGTATATCTCATGCATATAGAGTTAAGCCATAACATTGGCTCTATTCGCAAATAGCTGAAAAATTGCTAATGTGGCGTTAAAAAACATTAAAACAACAAGGCAAGCAATCAAACGAAATAACGGAACGGCACATTTAAGCAATCACAGAAGATAAGACCAAGTCGAATCTTCTTAAATTTCTCGGGAAAAAAAAACCACTAAGTCCCATTGAAATATATAACACTTAGTTATTACTTATTTAAGTATAAGTAAAAGTCAAATCGGAAATATAAAAAGCTACACAGCTAAATAAACAAACACCAAGAAAACGTGCGAAGTAAATTTTAAAAGTAAATCCGGAAATGAATGTGATAACCCTGTCTTTGTGAAATACACACATGTAATTTTAAGATAGGAAAGAACGTGATCAAAATTGATCGTCAATGTCTAAATTTTAAAAACCACAAACGAAAACCAAATGTAGATAGAATGTCATATCTAAATTTAAATACACCTGAATTTCCTTTATGTAATCTTGCATATTTTATTGTATTTGGTTACGTGATTACTATATCATCATTATTTGCAATAGTAAATCTTCTATACTTCAACCTACCTCTATAACTCTTTGGTCACATCAAACCAACACGCTGAATTAATTCAGTTAAATCTTCATTTTTGCTCCCAAAAAGAAATCCATTGTTTTCATTTAAGATTAAATATTATAATAACAATAACAATACCAAGTTACTAAATCTTCAATAAGTAATCCGAATCCTTGATTCTAAATCTTCAAGTCGGCCATACTTGTTATATATATGTTGTCATGACGTGAGGTATTAAAATCATATATGTACACGTTTAGTAAATAGATTGTTCAAAAAATAGTAGTATTTAACCGTCATTCACAATCTTTCACCCAGTAAAGCGTAAAATGTATTTGTTAATACACAGTTAGACGTATGTACCGTATCTGATCTTAAATGAACGGTTCTTATATCAGTGTTTACTTAAAACCCATTCAAAATCAATAAGGCTAACGATAAGATAGACAGTTTTTTTTTCCAGACGGTTTATTTTTTATTCAGTTATTGTTATATTTATTTATGACCATGTCTTCTTTTATATATATTTATTTATTTAAATTATTTTTTTTTTTACTTTTCCCCTTTCACTATACCCGGTATGACTAAAAAAAAAAGTTTTAAGACGCGACACAAAGGAACTAGTCTTATACACGTAGTAAGTAAAATAGTAAACTATGGTGTCCGATCAGGGACAATATTTTCAAGTAGCGCTCCTGAAGCTAATTCGTCGGTTGGTGGAAAAAGAGAGAAAATGCGACAGCATAGCAGCGAAGATGTAATGACGCTAAGGTGTCTGATTTGGACCAGTTTCCAATTAACGCTCTTTCTTTTCCTTCGTTTTTAGTCGAATATTAAATGGCGAAAAAGCGAAGATGTAAAAATAAAAGAAGCGATACCGGAGGAGAAAATAACTATCGCTCTGTTCTTTGAGATGTAAAAATAAAGAAGCGATACCGGAGGAGAGAAATAACTATCGCTCTGTTCTTTGAAGATGTAAAAATAAAGAAGCGATACCGGAGGAGAGAAATAACTATCGCTCTGTTCTTTGAAGATGTAAAAATAAAGAAGCGATACCGGAGGAGAGAAATAACTATCGCTCTGGTCTTTGAAGATGTAAAAATAAAGAAGCGATACCGGAGGAGAGAAATAACAATCGCTCTGTTCTTTTCACGTTTCCGTTCGGGTTTTTTTTATTTATTTATTTAATTTTTTTTTCCAATTATGATCTCCGCTCCTTTGCTTTCGTTTCGTCGCTCTTTCGTATTTGACGTTAGTAAATTATGCCGCTACCACAACATCAAAACTACCAAAAGGAAAAATGTAACTAAGTTAACTCCAAAAAGCGACGATATGACGAAGAAGCGGCAAAGATGCAAAGTAACACTATGCTCGCTTTGTTGCCTCGGCAACGCGATTTAGACCACATAATACAAACTTCACAGAGTTATCCAGAAGTATAGTACCCTGATTTTTTTAAAAGATTTTTTGTCGTTCCAGTTTGGGACCAAAATTAGTTTTTGTTGGAACGCATACTTTTACCTTGTTTGAGAAGTTAAAATAAACTCGCACCCAATCTTTTTTCTCAAAGTTAAGCGTCTCAGTTGTTTGACCATAAAAAGTAACAACTGTTGACAAGTTGTTAAATAATACAATACCTTCAGTAACTTAGTGTTAAACTTTACGGAATTCCTTTGTACTATTTCTAGGTTCTCTAATTTATCAGAGGATTCCAGCTTCTGGAAATACATATATTTCAGAAAATTACTAAGCTTATGTATATTCTTCTTTATCTTTGATGATTTGGTGCTTCGGAAATATTTATAGGGACCTTGTATACTTAAGTAACAGCTATCAAAGACGAGACCACCAAGTTGCTACAAGGTCGACTTCCATGGTTAGTTTTATATAAACGACATTTAAAATGTCGCTGTTTACACTTGTACGTTGTATATTAGTATGCTGCACTTTGCTGTTTCTCGGTTCAACCAACTTAGACAAGATTCCTTCCATCTTTTGTTACATACACCTCAGTGCACTTCTGATCGGAATGAACATATAAACTGCATTTGTAATATTGTGTGATTTAAAGTCCTCTTGTAGCTTTTTAGTTGTCTTTCTTTTCGTGCCAGTGAACAGACATCGGTTAATAATATACCGATAGATCTAGAATGATATATCTATAAATAGTCCTGGTTCATTAATTAAGCATTTTCTATCTATGTCAATATCTAGATAAATTTTTTCACAATTGGTTCTTCTTCGTGAAACAAATTTAATTTTTCCCATACACTATGAGTATACTTACATTATAATAAAAGATTGCGTATAACATTAAATGACTCTGAAGACTGATTAATAACTAAATGACTGACAAATATGTAAAAATCAGTTGTGATATACTACAAGATATGAATTTAAAAAGAGGGAGACAGGTATTTTAATGGACATAATCTAACCAAACGGACGCAAAAGGACCGGGTTAAATTTGGAGGGATATATGTGGAACAAGCAAACAATATGTCTGCGCCCATGGTACAGGAACATGATAATACGTTAGAGATTCTACTGACAGCTGTTAAGTTTTTAATACTAAACCGTGTTAGTACAAAACAACAAAATCAACTTTAAAGTCAACCAATCAAAATGAGTAATATTTACATTCAAGAGCCACCCACTAATGGCAAAGTAGGTACAAATTACCGGTATCTGGATGTAGATATAATCTTGTTGCAGCCAATCATTGCTTTCCTTTTGATTAAGATTGATCATTTTAGAAATGTCATATATTTTTTAATACTTCATTAGAATGATTCAAGCATTTAGTTCATGTAAATAAATAAGCTTTGTGGGTTATGTGTACCAAAAGCAACAACTTAATTTTTAAATTTTATTTTATTTTCACACTTATCTACTGTTTATAATATTATTCTCAAGACTCCTAACTTCGTGGTATATCAAGTTCGTGGTGTTTTTTTTTTATAACAGATTTCAGTTAAAGAGGTACATCACTGTGCATGCTCAGAGTGAAAAGG
Source organism: Tegillarca granosa (assembly GCA_029721355.1). Classification (NCBI taxonomy): domain Eukaryota; kingdom Metazoa; phylum Mollusca; class Bivalvia; order Arcoida; family Arcidae; genus Tegillarca; species Tegillarca granosa. The sequence goes on from JARBDR010000621.1 coordinate 8,096, forward strand.
TTCACAAAGATTCAAGTTTCCTTAGTAAGAAAATTGTCAAATTTGTATAAAACTGACAGGTATTCTCAGTTCTGGACATATAGACATTTCAGAAGTTTAATGGTCTACTTTGTGTGAATACCAGCCACTTTATAACAAAAAATAAACACTGTACACATTAAACTTCGTATGAAAAAAAAGATAAAACTTGATGAAAGAAATAAAATTTGATATAAATATTAGTACTATGTAATAGCTTTTTATTCATTTAAAAAAAACATCCAAATCTGTTTATCAATATTTCATTTATTAAAAAAAAAAAAAAACTCATGAAGTAAAAAAAAAATAGTTGAGATTATCAGCACAGGTAATGATTCATATTTTTCAGCCTTTTTAAGATGAATCAGTTATCCTTTTTCTTATAATACAAGAGCTTAAACAGAAAAAAAAATATTTTGACAACTTTGTTTTACAGGTTATGCTGATCACAACAGTTGGTGATATAGATATTGAATTATGGTCCAAAGAGGCACCAAAAGCTTGTAGGAACTTTGTACAGTTGTGTATGGAAGGATATTATGATGGGACTATTTTTCACAGAGTAGTAAAAGATTTCATTGTACAAGGTGGTGATCCAACTGGTTCAGGACATGGTGGAGAATCCATATATGGGCAACCATTCAAGGTTAATTACTAATATGTACCTGATATTACAGTAATGTATATACATGGTTTGGTCCAGTTGTTCTGTGCTTTGTTACATGTAGCTTGTTAATTTCATTGGTGAAAATTTATTGTATATATATATATATATATATATATATATATTACCCACACTAAACCTAACAGGGATTATTTTGAACATCAGATATTGAATGTGACATTTTTAAAAAGAATTACTTGGAAAATTGAAAAAAATGGACTGTGTGTATTTATTCATTTATTAGAGATCTTAACCAAGATTTTTTAAAATCACATATTTCAGTCTAATTCAGTACATTTATTTACATGTATATGTATAACAGCAATTATTCCTCCCCCTTCCCCACATTACACATGTATCAGTTGTATTAATGAAGAAAATTCATAATGATTCAGAAGCTATCTGATAGCAGTTTTATATTAGAATTAACTCTAAAAAAAACCAAAAAACAAAAACAAAAAAAAGAGTGCATAATTTTATAGACAGTCACATAGATTGATTTAACCCCCCCCCCCCCCCCCCCAAAAAAAAAAAAAAAAAAAAAAAATACCAATTAGGTGTTCTCTGTTCTCTTTCTAATTTTATTCTGGCTGAAATTGCCATTAAATATATTTATTTTAAACCATTTTAGCATATATCAAAATAGTGATTTTGAAACAAACAGTAATGAGTTTAGTAGAGTAATAGTGTTTAATGGCTCAGTCAAGATTCTTTCACTTATATAAAGGCAGACAGTTCTTGGACGGTGGGAGAAACCAGAGTACCCAGAGAAAACCATTGATCTTCAGCAAGCAAACTGACAATCTTTCTCACACAAGGATCTATCTATGTATTCCTTAGTACTTATATTTGAATTGTCATGTGTATAAATTGTGAAAATGGAGGGATTTTTTGTACTATATTAATAATTTAGCATAATTTTTCGATATTTTTAGGATGAAATACACACTCGTTTACGATTTGTCAGAAGAGGTCTTGTTGCCATGGCAAACTCAGGTCCTAATGACAATGGCAGCCAATTTTTCTTCACTATGGGTCCAACACAAGAATTGCAAGGAAAACATACAATATTTGGAAAGGTATTTTATATGTATTTTTATATATTTGGTTTCAGTTAGAATTACCAGTACTTGTATCTGACCTGCTGAAGTATACTTTTATAAAACAATTACTTTTGCCTATTCAATCATCAAGAAGTCTTTGTTTCAGCTACTGAAGGAAAATATATTGAAGAATAAACATTATTTATTTTTATATTCATTTGATCATTTTTATATTTATTTTGTGGTTGAAGTAGAAAATTAAAAAACCGTAAGTAAGGTCATAGCATTATTTAAGGAATAACTGTGATATTACTTTTTTTTGTTGTTGTTAATGTTTAAAAGAAAAAACAATTTGCATACTGAACAATGTGCAAATAATATTTTTATATACACCAGTAAAAATTCAATATCAGAGTTCATGCAGATGTTCCTTACAATTTAAATAAATTCATTTATGGAATAAATTATAATTTCAACACATTATAAAAACTGAAAAATTCCATTGTTCAGTTTAAGCTAAAAAAACAGTTGATAAAGTGGATGAATATGATCTTATCTAAAGAGCTAATAAACAGAAAGGTGATCAGTAGATTATCACTGTCATTGCCCATAGTACACATTACACTGGTATGAATTCAATTATTTTTCAATTCATAGTGCAGTTGTGAAAGGATAAATATGCATTATAACATTAAAGGTAACAGAATGTGATTAACATTGTAGTTTACAGAGTGTTGATTAATATTGTTGGTAACAGATTGTTTATTAACATTGTAGTAAACAGGGTGTTGATTGACATTGTAAGTTACAGTTGATTGACATTGTAGTTAACACAGTGTTGATTAACATTGTAGGTAACAGATTGTTGATTATTGTTGTTGGTAACAGATTGTTGATTATTATTGTTGGTAACAGATTGTTCAGTAACATTAGGTTACAGAGTTTTGATAAACATTGTAGGTAACAGATTGTTTATTAAGATTGTTAGTATCATAATGTTGATTAACATTGTAGGTAACAGAGTGTTGATTAATATTGTAGTAAACAGAGTGTTGATTAACATTGTAGGTTACAGAGTGTTTATTAACATTGTAGGTAACATAATGTTGATTAACATTGTAGGTAATAGAGTGTTGATTAACTTTGTAATAAACAGAATTTTGATTAACCTTGTAGGTAACAGAATGTAGATTAACATTGCAGTAAACAGAGTGTTGATTAACATTGTAGGTAACAGAATGTGATTAACATTGTTGGTAAAAGAGTGTTGATTTACATTGTAGGAAACAGATTGTTTATTAACATTATAGGTAACAGATTGTTTATTAACATTGCAGTAAACAGAGTGTTCATTAACATTGTAGTTAACAGAATGTTGATTAATCTTGTAGGTAACAGAATGTTGATTAGAAATTGCAGTAAACAGAGTGTTGATTAACATTGTAGTTAACACAATGTAGATTAACATTGAAGGTAACAGATTGTTTTTTAACATTGAAGATAATAGATTTTTTATTAACATTGAAGGTAACAGAGTGTTGATTAATATTGTAGTTAACAGATTGTTTATTAACATTATAGGTAACAGAATGTTGATTAATATTGTAGGTAATAGATTGTTTATTAACATTGTAAGTAACAGAATGTTGATTGACATTGTAGGTAACAGATTGTTGATTAACATTGTAGGTAACAGAGAGTTGATTAACATTGTTGGTTATAGATTGTTGATTAATATTGTTAGTTACATAATGTTGATTAACACTGTAGGTAAAAGAGTGTTGATTAAATTAACATTGTCAGATACAGATTGTTTATTAACATTGTTGGTAACAGAATGTTTATTAACATTGTAGGTAACAGAGTGTTGATTAACATTTAAGGTAACAGAATGTTGATTAACATTGCAGTAAACAGAGTTTTGATTAACATTGTAGGTAAAAGAGTGTTGATTAATATTGTTGGTAACAGATTGTCTATTAACATTATAGGTAACAGAATGTTGATTAATATTGTAGGTAACAGAGTGTTGATTAATATTGTTTGTAACAAAATGTTGATTAACATTTTATGTAACTGAATGTGATTAACATTGTAGGTAATAGAATGTGATTAACATTGTAGGTAACAGAATGTTGATTAACATTGTTTGTAACAGAGTGTTGATTACCATTGTTTGTAACAGAGTGTTGATTACCATTGTTTGTAACAGAGTGTTGATTAACATTATAATTAACAATGTTTATTAACATTGTAGGTAATATAGTGTTTATTAACATTGTAGGAAACAGATTATTTATTAACATTGTAGGTAACAGAGTGTTGATTGACATGTAGGAAACAGTTTGTTTATTAACATTATAGGTAACAGAACGTTTATTAACATTGTAAGTAATAGATTGTTTATTAACAATGTAGGTAACAGATTGTTTATTAACATTGTAGGTAACAGAATGTTGGTTAACATTGTAGGTAACAGAGAGTGATTAACATTGTTGGTTATAGGTTGTTGATTAACATTGTGGGTAAAAGAGTGTTGATTAACATTGTAGGAAACAGGTTGTTTATTAACATTGTAGGTAACAGAGTGTTGATTGACATTGTTGGTTATAGGTTGTTGATTAACATTGTAGGAAACAGGTTGTTTATTAACATTGTAGGTAACAGAGAGTTGATTAACATTGTTGGTTATAGGTTGTTGATTAACATTGTGGGTAAAAGAGTGTTGATTAACATTGTAGGAAACAGATTGTTTATTAACATTATAGGTAACAGAATGTTTATTAACATTGTATGTAACAGATTGTTTATTAACATTATAGGTAACAGAATGTTTATAAACATTATAGGTAACAGATTGTTTATAAAGATTATAGGTAACAGAATGTTTATTAACATTGTAGGTAACAGATTGTTGATTAACATCGTTTGTAACAGTGTTGATTAACATTATAGTTAACAATGTTTATTAACATTGTAGGTAATAGAGTGTTGATTAACATTGTAGGAAACACATTGTTTATAAACATTGTAGGTTACAGAGTTTTGATTAACATTGTAAGAAACAGATTGTTTATTAACATTAAAGGTAACAGAATGTTTATTAACATTTAAGGTAACAGAATGTTTATTAACATTGTAGGAAACAGATTGTTTATTAACATTAAAGGTAACAGAATGTTTATTAACATTAAAGGTAACAGAATGTTTATTAACAGTGTAGGAAACAGATTGTTTATTAACATTAAAGGTAACAGAATGTTTATTAACATTGTAGGTAACAGAATGTTTATTAACATTGTAGGTAACAGAATGTTTATTAATATTGTAAGTAATAGATTGTTTATTAACATTGTAGGTTACAGATTTATTATTTACATTGTTGGTTACAGGGTGTTGATTAACATTGTAGTAAAAAAGAGTGTTGATTAACATTTAATAGAGTGTTGATTAACCTTGTAGATAACAGAATGTTGATTAACATTGCAGTAAACAGAGTGTTGATTAACATTGTAGGTTACAGAATGTGATTAATTTTGTGGGTGAAAGAGTGTTGATTAACATTGAAGGAAACAGATTGTCTATTAACATTATAGGTAACAATGTTTTTTTTACATTGTAGGTAACAGAATGTTGATTAATATTGTAGGTAATAAATTGTTTATTAACATTGTAGGTAACAGAGTGTTGATTAACATTGTAGTTAACAGATTGTTTATTAACATTGTAGGTAACAGATTGTTTATTAACATTGTAGGTAACAGAATGTTGATTAACATTGTAGGTAACAGAGAGTTGATTAACATTGTTGGTTATAGATTGTTGATTAACATTGTGGGTAAAAGAGTGTTGATTAGCATTGTAGGAAACAGATTGTCTATTAACAGTATAGGTAACAATGTTTTTTTTTACATTGTAGGTAACAGAATGTTGATTAATATTGTAGGTAATAGATTGTTCATTAACATTGTAGTTAACAGAATGTTGATTAACATTGTAGGTAACAGATTGTTGATTAACATTGTAGGTAACAGAGTGTTGATTAACATTGTTGGTTATAGATTGTTGATTAATAGTGTTAGTTACATAATGTTGATTAACACTGTAGGTAATAGAGTGTTGATTAAATTAACATTGTAAGTAACAGAATGTTGATTAATATTGTAGGTAATAGATTGTTTATTAACATTGTAGGTAACAGAGTGTTGATTAACATTTAAGGTAACAGAATGTTGATTAACATTGCAGTAAACAGAGTGTTGATTAACATTGTAAGTAACAGCATGTGATTAACATTGTAGGTAAAAGAGTGTTGATTAATATTGTTGGTAACAGATTGTCTATTAACATTATAGGTAACAGAAAGTTTATTAATATTGTAGGTAACAAAGTGTTGATTAACATTGTTTGTAACAGAATGTTGATTAACATTTTATGTAACAGAATGTGATTAACATTGTAGGTAATAGAATGTGATTAACATTGTAGGTAACAGAATGTTGATTACCATTGTAGGTAACAAATTGTTGATTAACATTGTTTGTTACAGAGTGTTGATTACCATTGTTTGTAACAGAGTGTTGATTAACATTATAGTTAACAATGTTTATTAACATTGTAGGTAATAGTGTTAATTAACATTGTAGAAAACAGATTGTTTATTAACATTGTAGGTATCAGATTGTTTATTAACATCGTAGGTAACAGAATGTTTATAAACATTATAGGTAACAGATTGTTTATAAAGATTATAGTTAACAGAATGTTTATTAACATTGTAAGTAACAGATTGTTGATTAACATCGTTTGTAACAGTGTTGATAAACATTATAGTTAGCAATGTTATCAACATTGTAGGTAATAGAGTGTTGATTAACATTGTAGGAAACACATTGTTTATTAACATTGTAGGTTACAGAGTTTTGATTAACATTGTAGGAAACAGATTGTTTATTAACATTAAAGGTAACAGAATGTTTGTTAACATTGTAGGTAACAGAATGTTTATTAATATTGTAGGTAATAGATTGTTATTAACATTGTAGGTAACAGATTAATTATTAACATTGTTGGTTACAGAGTGTTGATTAACATTGTAGTAAAAAAGAGTGTTGATTAACATTTTACAGAGTATTGATTTACCTTGTAGATAACACAATGTTGATTAACATTGCAGTAAACAGAGTGTTGATTAACATTGTAGGTAACAGAATGTGATTATCATTGTGGGTAAAAGAGTGTTGATTAACATTGTAGGAAACAGATTGTCTATTAACAGTATAGGTAACAATGTTTTTTTTACATTGTAGGTAACAGAATGTTGATTTATATTGTAGGTAATAGATTGTTTATTAACATTGTAGGTAACAGAGTGTTAATTAACATTGTAGTTAACAGATTGTTTATTAACATTGTAGGTAACAGATTGTTTATTAACATTGTAGGTAACAGAATGTTGATTAACATTGTTGGTTATAGATTGTTGATTAACATTGTGGGTAAAAGAGTGTTGATTAACATTGTAGGAAACAGATTGTCTATTAACAGTATAGGTAACAATGTTTTCTTTACATTGTAAGTAACAGAATGTTGATTAATATTGTAGGTAATAGATTGTTTATTAACATTGTAGGTAACAGAATGTTGATTAACATTGTAGGTAACAGATTGTTTATAAACATTGTAGGTAACAGAGAGTTGATTAACATTGTTGGTTATAGATTGTTGATTAATATTGTTAGTTACATAATGTTGATTAACACTGTAGGTAATAGAGTGTTGATTTAATTAACATTGTCAGAAACAGATTGTTTATACATTATAGGTAACAGAATGTTTATTAACATTGTTGGTAACAGAATGTTTATTAACATTGTAAGTTACAGATTGTTTATTAATATTGTAGGTAATAAAGTTAGCAACTGAAACCTGTAGACCAGATGATAAAGTTAACCATTAATTGTTGCATCATGTGTTGAGATCCATTTTTAAATAATATTATGAACTTTATTATGGAAACTCTATTGAATACCTACGGTATCCACCTGAAGAAACGCTACCACATTTCCCATCTTATGGGTGTTGGTTTCCTTTATTCCACTTATAGAATTAATATAAAAGTAGCACAATTCTATATACAGTAGAATTCAGCATTGTGATGGTCAACCAGGATTTTTTACTCATCTGACAGATAAATACCGTAATCAAAGTCCTAACCTGTTACATTATCCTAATTTAAGGTGTTTTTTTTTTCTAAAGACTGCTCATTTTTATGTCCAACATCAAAGTGATAAAGAATAACCATTATCTTTCTTACATGACTTTTTTTATTGAAGGCAGGAAACTACCATTGTTGTTAAATATACCAGATGGTAGATAAAATAAAATCTATACTTCATAAACTTGAATCTTAACATACCAGACGAAATAAACATTTAAACATACCATCCATCAAAGTGTATCCTCTTTTTCATATCCATGACGTAAGAAATATGATAAATTCTTAGTCAAGTGCCATATAGGACCTTCTTGTATATCCTGAGTCTCATTCTTCAAATTTAAAAAAAAAAGCAAATCATTCATCATTATAACACATGTAATTGTATATCAAATTCATAATTTTTATGAAATTTGGAAAAATAAAAAAAGCAAGCTAAGGTGTTAACTTGGATAAAATTTTTGTTTTTATACCACAACTCAAAACAGTATTACCCTACCATAGCCAATGTAAATTATTCATAAAGTGTGTCTGGATTGTATATTCTGTAAGTAATACCAAACATATGTCTAAAGAAAACTTACAATTTTTGTCCTTAATAGACAGACATCTTTGTCTCTTGGGAGAAACAACTCTTCCTTATCTTCAAATCTGCATACAGGGATCAAACCAAGGGTTTTCACCCTGTGACCTATCTACTGAAGTTTGGCATGTGACAAATTGTCTAAAGGTGATATACATTTACGCCAAGTTTCATCAAAATCCATTCCTGTACTTTATCTATAAGTGGAAAAGATGTAGCTGACGCCATACTGAGACACACTGACAGAGAATGTGATTTCTGCCTATATGTTTACAGGGACGTAAAACCTACCTTCTATCTATAACAGCTGTAAAATTTGTCCTAAATTGGATAATCTAAATAATAACATGTGTAACACATTTAAATTTGGCTTTTTGTTGGGGTACAAGGTCTCTGATTGAAAAAAGGAATCAATAACATAAACTACAAATATTTGATAATTAAGTAAAACTAAAGCATGAATATATTAATAACAACTTGAACCATTTACTTCAAGATCTGACATTGTGTTTCTAAATAACAAACTCAGATCTTCTTCTTCAGTTTGAATCACAAGTTGGTCACATTAGGTGGGAAAATGTATTATATTAGTATACAAAAAAAAAATAAATCTTCAGTTATTCAAAATTAGAAAATCTATTTTCCCATTTCCCATACGGACAAACAAAATGTCAATTTAAAAACATGACAGAAAAAAAATCGAATGTCATAACAAAACCAAAAAAAAAAAAAAAAAAGATTATATACAGCTTTAATTATCATACACAGATGAATGCCATGCATTATAGCTGCTGACAGCTGATGTCAAAATTCCTATACTATCACTCACACTTTACATGTAACTGTGTTTGAAAAAAAAGTGTGCCCAAAGTATTCATTTCATAAATGAATATTAAAATATATTTATGTTGTTATTATAAATATGTGAACATTTCAACTTTAAAAACATAAACAAATGGATCATTTTGTTAAAATGCTTGAGGACATATCAGAATTTCTACACACATTTTTCTAATTGTAACTGGAACCATTTTCCAGTTCAAGGTCCATACATTATCCCCAAATTAAAACACTGTAACAGCATGAAATAACAATATCTGAAAGTGTTAGTGTTGTTTAAACTTTAAATAAAAATGAAGTCTGTAAAAATGGAGCTCAAGCAATCATAATTATTCTACAAATAAAATTTCCATGAAATTAAATGAATGTAAAGAAAATGTGAATCTGGATAATTTGTCTGTTTATTTGCTAATATATAGCGAATGATTATAAGTCACATGACATTGTTATTAAGCATGCATAAATACTAAGCATGACAGTGTTTATCAAAAACTTTAAAAGCAGGTATTAATATTAGTATCAGGGATTTAATACAAACAGTGGGGAAACTGACATGTATTTCCTGAGTAATTACATGTACTCTGTATCCAACAATTAATTGTATGTAAGGGTGTTTCTATAATGTACGTTTGTTTCATATCTATTAATCATTGCTATGACATATTTTCACTTTAATCATTAAGAATTCTCAAAACAATGACAGAAAGTACAACCTACTGGTCAGTGTAATGATACTAATAATTCCTTCATTAAAATAATTAACAAGTGATTATATAAACCATCTAATTCAAAGCCTTTAGTTCTAGAACAGTGTGGGCTTAAAAGGATTTAATTTCAATCATGTACTGTTTGTAAAAATTCATATTGGGCAAAGCTAAAAATTTGCTCCCAGATTAATAGATTTGAAACAAACACATGTACTAATGGGTGGCATCATATTAAAATACATCTAAATTGACATGTATATGCTTCACAAAATGTGCATAAATATATAACCATTTAAAATATCAAAACCAAAAAGCAATACATTTTCAAAAAAAAATAATAATAAAAAAATAATAAAAAATAAACTAAAATTTATGAATCACACTTCTAAATAAATAATTTGAGAAAACATTCAATAATGTATCTATTCACTATCAAATAAAATGAATTACATTACATACAATCATGATTGTAAAATATTAGCAGCTATTTTATATGTGGAGTCACCCGTATTAAATTTTTTAAGAAACTAATCTCCATTGTTACACTATGGTAGCTCAGTTGGTAGAGTGCTCGTTTCATATATAGTTTGAACCCCAGACAGGTCTGACCAAGACTTAAAAATAGGTAGTACTGGTTTTTTTCACCAAGCACTTGGCATTAGAAATGGGAGTCAATGGGTCCTTCCTTCCTCCCTTTCTTCAGAAGAGACAAGAAAATTTCTTGTGTCATTGCAGCCATGGCACACTAAAGAACCCTCCCTACACATTGCCCTAGGCAAACTGACAAGGTCAAAATTTTTGCCACTATAGCCAGTGATATCACAATACAAGTGAAATATATTTAGACGGGGTTGTAAAACCACATTCCCATTCAATCAATGCCTCCATTAAGTTTCTGACCTTTAGAAGTATATGTTATGTAAGATCATCCTAGGAAAATGCTTTATATATAATAATAATAATAATAATACAATGTAATAATAATAATAATGGACAAACTACCATATTCATGATGCAATATTTGAGTGTCTTTAATATAAAAAAACACAACATGCAGTTAAATTGGACAAAGAATTATACATATTTGCTCTGTGTATATACAATGTATAAATCATGCACTGCCCCAGTACATGTATACAAAAAGACTTGAAGGGTAAGTAAGCAAGCAAGCAACAGATTGTTTACTTTAAATTTCCACAAGCAGCATCCCAATTACATCAGTTGTCTTTTACAAAACACACACACAAAAAAAACAAACATGTAAGGAATGCCCAATCTCCAATAAAGTCAGTTTTTTGTCCAAAAATTTGAAATTTATAACATTCTAAAATGATGTTCACTGGTATGCTTCCTCATTCCCCCGTCCTTATTGTGAATCTATTATTTTTTCAGTGATTCAGAATAGCAGGAATTGGTGTTTTCAAGAAAAAAAACTTGTATTATTCTTAACAACTCAAATAGAAAAGTTACTAAAGTAAAGAAATCTAAAGGTTTAAACATTAGTAGGTACAATGTAGTACACAAAACAGACAATCTCATATAAAATCTAAGGTTCATTCTCTCTATAAAAATATTAACATGCAGTTAAAACGTTAAGCCAGTTTGAAACAAACTGCACAAACAAATGCACCTAAGTGAATTTATTTCATTGGTATGACTAGGCATCCTATCTACATCAAACCAATCCATACATCACACAAAGCAGAATGGTTACAAGACAAAGAAATTTACCATGGTGTTTCTTTGTCTGGGTTTTTTCTCTGATGAACCAGGTCTAAATTCACCATCTTGTCCAGTATATTCATACTTATTGGATTGTCTATTATATCTATCTTTCTTATCCATGGCTTCTTCATGACTGCCTTTCCACTGCCCAACATGAAAATCTGATGAATCATAGTTAGTTTGTCTTTGACCACTGTTATGTTCATATCCATTTCTGGCATTACCTCTATATGATCCTCTATTATTCCATCTCCCTCTGTCACTATAATACCTCCTGTCATGATCAAGGTCAGGATATTCAGCATGTTCATCAAATCCAGTTCGATCTGGACTTGGTTCACGATCGTGCTCCTCTCCACTTCGATTGGTGGGTCTACCCTTATGTCCACCCCTACCAAAGCGGGGTCTGTTAGAAAACCCACCTGACGGTGGCCGATAGTTACTTCTATCTTTATCATTGTACCTTCTATTTTGATTATCTAAATCTCTTCTATTGTCTTGGTTAAAACCTGACTGTCCTTGTAATTGGTAACCACCTTGCTGTGACATTATTTACGTAAGATGTTTGTACACTGTAAAATCCAACAATCAGCTTATCTCTAAATCTGACAAATAACTTGTATTTTAAGTCAATTTACTGTGAATCAAATAAAAATGGTAATATGGCTTTACCAATTAGCTGGATATTGAATTAAATGTTTGAAAAAACCCAAATCCCCATATCTTCCAATTGCTATCTATAGAATAACCTTGCCCTTGGCTTATGTGGAATATAGAGCAGTTTATCATTTTTTGAAAATCTATTTTCGTTTTTTGCACTTACCATCCCTCCTTACTACTTAATTTCTGTGTAGATAGAGTCTATGTTTAACTTCTGGATAATTCATCTCATGATGAATACAAACATATTTTAGCTTTAGTAGACCAAGTAATAATCTAAAAATATTTGGCTTCCTGGGAAACGCATCAAACACGAAAGATTTCTGATAAAGGGAGATAATATCTTTTTTTTCAATAATAGCTTACATTCGGAACTCACCCCATAGGTACATGGGTAGTTTTTATAATGGTACTTGTGACTACCCATGGGTAGATGTTAACAGAACGGAAATTGGAACCATGTTAAACCATGCAAATCCACAAATACTCTTTTTGGCGGCATTTTAATAAATAGTAAATACAATATTGTAACAATATAAGGTATATAAATAGGGAGAATTTTTGACTGTTTTGTAAATGCAATCCTACGATCATTACCTATCTGTACAACTGTAAGAAGTTACATGAACTACTTAGAGCAGCTAAGTGTAGTCACCCCATGCTGCTTAAGTCTCTTTGGGTTATATACTAAGATTCTATATGATACTGCATTGGGTTACGGACTGGAATCCCTAGAGACCAGGGGCAGGCAACATAAACTGATCACTTTCTATAAAGCTATCAATGGTTATGCCCCTGCTTATTTGCAACATATCATTCACCCTTACTTTCCAGCTGATACTGGTTACAATTTAAGAAACTCAGGTCAACTTTTTCAATTACCCATTTGTCGAACCTCTTCTTATTTCAATATCTTCCTACCATCTACAATAAAGCTATAGAATGAATTGCCGATTACAATTAAATCTGCAACTTCTATTGCATCATTCAAGTCTAAACTTAAATCATACTTTTGCACAAGTGAAATAAATTCTCCTTTTAACTATGGTAGCAGAGCTGAGAATATACATCACTGTCAGTTGCGCAATTTTTCGAGCAATCTTAAGCGTCACCTTTTTGATCACTTTCTGATTGAGAATGACCAATCATACCCTAAGTGTGGATCCCCATCTGAAGATAATCAGCACTTCTTATTTGACTGTGTAGCTTTCTCTCAACACAGGCATAATTTATTTAATGCTATTTATTCTATAACTGGCTTACCTTCTATAGACCTTTTTAAATTCTTCTCCATGGTTCTCCAGAATATGCATATGGTAAAAATACTCTATTATTTCGAGCAGTACATACCTTCATTAAGGATTCTCAACGGTTTAAATCTAGTAATTCCAACTGAGTCACTCTTTTGTACATATTACTCTCTCTTTTTCTTAATCCTGATTACTCACATCTCAGTTTGTTCTGTTATTTTCAACCTCTTTTTGTTGTTAAACTCTGATGACTATTAGCTACTTTCTTTTGTATATTAAAATGTATTTCTCTTTCACTTTTTTCCCTCAATTTGTTTTTTTTTTTTTTAGTTTTCTTTGTTTTTGTTCTGTTCTATTTTGTTTTGTTTTTCTTTTTTCTCTTTCTTTTCTTTTTTTACATTTATTTTTTAGTATTCTAACAATCATAATTTTTTTCTTTTTTTAATAGTACAGTTATAATATCATAATCATGGGTACAGCACTTGTTATTATTATGATTATTATTATCATTATTAGTATTATCAGAAGTCCATTAATTACTTGGACTTCTGGTATTATGAATGTTATTTTGTTTTCTGGAATTATATAAATACTAGCATTATCATATGTACTCTGACTAAGGAGAGGACTTATAAAGGCAATGCCTGCTGTCCAATCCTATTCAAAACAAATGTTTGAATAAAATATTGTTTAAATTAATCTAAAACCACTTTCGCGGAATTTGTTTTTTAACTTGAATGAAAGAACTCAATCAGTCAATGGTATTCAAAACAGACCCAGAAACTTAAAAATGGCTCAGTTTTGGGGATTTTTTTAAATCTTAAAATCAAAATTATCATTATGAACTAGATTCATTCGGCCATTCTGAACCAGTTTTAAATTTCATTTGTTGAACCTTTATTTGTAAAGGTAGATTAGGTTACTGATGCAAAATCCTGAGCACAACCTAAAAGTGCTTGCTCATCTTGTTCCGCTAGGGTGCGCTCTTTATCCGACTTCCGTTTTGTGGAAAAAAACATGGTAGGTCTCCCGTTGTCTTGTGATTTGCGTTTTAAATGGCATAATTTTTTAGTTTTATCACTTACCGTTAAGCGATACTGAAATTTAAGGTTTCGTTAAGATTACTTCATCCCAAAATGATATCATAAAGCTTCCTTTGATTCTCGGTTGACGATAACAAAAGTCACCACTTTTCAAAACCAAGATGACAATGCAAAAACGATAGTTGGAGCTTCAAATAAATACAAAAAAGAAAAACGTCAGATGGTAATTGTTGCCCTCTTGTTTAAGTTAATAAATATCGGTGTAGGTCATAAAGTCTCTACTTCATTGAAATAAGGCTCGTATTCAACAATGTCGGTTACAGACAAGATACCGTTGAGTTATCATGTCCAACTAGTTTTTCAAAATAGCTTTCTCAAAAATACTAGTCAAAGTTATTCAGTATTATTTCTCTATGTTTCTACTAATAAAAATTTTGTGAAAAAATTATCATGTTAAAAAACAGCTGTCAAAAATTGTGCAGTTTTCAAAACCGGAAATATAAATAGGAATGATTCAAGGGAAATCACTCTAAATTATCAAAGTGTTTGGATATTCTTAAAAATAGTCTGTCTGTTTTAACTTAGCAATCTGTAATCAGTAAATATCTGAATGGAATGACAACTACAGACTATAAAACTGCATACTTGCTGCTTCTTGTTAGTTAACTGGCAGCCATTGTTATAAACAATACGAGGATTTTTGTCCGCTAGGGGTCGCTGCGATCCATGCTCTAGTAACAGTAAACTCGGTGAAAACAATAATCAACATGGCGGATATATAAATATAGCACGTAAATTATATTGGTGCATAACTTATACGTTTTACTATATTTTATTGCAGCTTAAGTCTGCGAGGGCTTTTTGCAGTTTAGATATGTTAATAAAATTAAAAATTTGAAAAAGATCGCCAAATGATTTTTTTATTTCTTGCCATTTTTGCTCGCAACGTAAATATATAACACCACACTCGATCATGATATATTTCATGACTATAAATAATGTTACCTGCCAGTAAGTAAAAATTACTAGATAAACAGTCATAGGTAAGGGTTAATGGAATTTACCTGGACACCTATGGTTTCAATAGTCGTACAATAAACATCGTTATCTGATTATGACACCTGTGTATATTGCGACAGTAAATTGAGTAATTAAGTAAACCGGGAGGCTGTTATTTGTAACTTAAGATTTTTATATGTTTATATATATATATATGGGTTCAATACTCCTACAATTCAACAGAGAGAAAGCCTGTTTAAAACTACATTTAAAATATATATTGGACCAAGATTTTGACAGGAATTAAGTTAATAAGATTTATTTTTCTGTCCAACCTATCTTAAAACCCCACTTTATAATCTATGCTATTTCTTAACGTTGTCCTCTTTATCATATTAACAATAACAGGTGCATTCTGCATCTTCATTTAATTATTGATGTAATTATTCTGGGATTTTGTTAGATTTTTATGTTAGGGACACGATCAAACGAGATAAAAAATCCATGGATGAATGTTATATTTGCCAAAGATATGCATTTCTTTCAGTCAGCTATATCTTTTGTACTTTTTTTTTTTTTTTTTTTTTTTTTTTTTTTTTTGCATCATTTTTTAAGATGACTTTATTCTTTGACCATCTTAATCACTCTTCTATTGCATGATTCTTGAATTTCTTTAAATTGCAATCATTCTTCATACATTTTATAATTGGTGGTTGGCAATTGTGTTGATAACTTTCTTATTTAGTTCTAATCACATATTTCACTACTGACGTGTTATGTGTTTTTGTAAAATAAAATAGATAATGTATGTTAAGATCCACATTGTTTATCTTACTGAAAAAATACAGACAAGTGTTAATTACTTTAATTATGCTTCATTATATATTCTTTTCCTTAAAAACACTGAATTTATACAAGAGAATAAAATACACAAATAGTAAAATCATAATCAAGCACAAATAGTAAAATCATAATTAACCAGTATTATCATTATTAAAATATATTACAATAAGATCCACATTGTTTGTCTTACTGAAAAAATGAAGACAAGTTTACTTTAATTATGCTTTAATGATTATATATTCTTAATCCTTAAAAACGCTAAATTTATACAAGAAAATAAATTAATATGAAATCAAACACAAATAGTATAATCATAATTAACAAGTATTATCATTATTAAAATATAGTACAATCACAATAAAATCATTGATTTTTTCTACTATAAAAAAAAAAAAAAAGTTAATT
Source organism: Tegillarca granosa (assembly GCA_029721355.1). NCBI lineage: Eukaryota > Metazoa > Mollusca > Bivalvia > Arcoida > Arcidae > Tegillarca > Tegillarca granosa. The sequence goes on from JARBDR010000621.1 coordinate 25,093, forward strand.
ATAAACTGCATAAAATGTCAAAGAATGATACATGTATTGATAAAAATACTGTCTAGATTTTTAATATTGAAAGCTGAAATAGCCTTTTGCTACCAATGATTTCAAAATTTCTTTAAAAATCATAAAAATTTCACATTTTTATGAAAACGTTTTTAAGAAATCTGCCATATTCCAAGTCTGCATGAACTTTATAAGGGCACATTTGGAGTCCCGATGCACATAATTTACTATTATAAATTTTTTTATGAACATCGTCGAGTCCCTCAAAATAGTTATAACTCATTCTGAAATACGTAATTTAATCAACAACACAACTGAACAATCGTACGGCTAAATGAATAATGGACAAGGTGCACAACTATCAAGCGTTACCAAGCGTGTCGTCAAGATCTTGTTTTCACCGAGTAACATGGCGGACAGTGTAAGCGGCCATACTTGTGACGTCATTAAAAATAATCGTATACATAACGGTTCTTATTGTATAGTTCCCCCTGCCACAGTTTGCGCAAGTGAACTCTCAGAAATAAGAATACTGTGAAAATTTCATTGAGTATTGTGAATAATAATTTCATAACGTTGAACTTAGTTAATTGAGATTGATGTTTATAGCTTGAATTTTTGAAAACTTTGAAAAATAATTAAAAATATAACATAAATATTTAAATGAACAGTATTGTCATGTCTATTCTACTTTAATAAGTACTTCTACTGCCTAGATGCCAAATTTTCTGAATCTTGCTTTAAATCAGAATTCTGAGATGTGTACAATTTGTTGTACAGTTTGATTGACTTGGGACTTGCTAGTTGAGTCAAAAACCGGTTACAAAGAAAGTGAAGAGACGAAGTCCGTACTAACTGTTTCAAGCAAACTCTTGCAATATAAAAACTGATAATCGTGTGATGATTTTACATTATATTTCAAAGTAATTTCTCAAAAATTAATCATCTAGATCTATGTTCTCACAACATGATAAATTGTGTGCAATTTCTCAGCTTCTGAAACTGAATGGGATATTCACTGAAAGAGATTACTGCAACTACAGGTCTGAGTGATCATGCAAAAGTTTTTTTTAAGAATGTAGATTATTATTAACAGTCAAGATCACAAGTTGGTATTAACAATTGACCAAGCACAAAGAAGTATGTTCAGTAGCGATGTCCAATTGGACAAAAAATCATAATCAATAATCGGAGAGGCATAATCAATCAATTAATAATAATCGGAATTACTTAGTAACTGTACATCAGTATTCAGAAACAAATAAAGCTGAATATAAATATAGTATTCAGAAACAAATAAGGCTGAATATAAATACTTTTTATTGTAAAAGCCAAGTGTTCTTGCTTTGTGATAGTAAGTTAAAGGCCAGATAGCTCCATGCCCTGATAGACTGATAGTGGCCAAAGCATCGCACTGTGTAAAAAGTGTCTGGATATAATATATTATCCGATCCTCGTCCGCCATTGTTGTTTTTAGTAGCAAGAACTGGAAAGGAAACAGACTTTACTACAATGCGGAAACTACTTGCCGACATTGGCGATGATCGATTATTTATCTTATGATTGATTATTAGAATCGCTGCCCTGACAACGACTGACAATCGATCATGGGCGATAATTGCGACATCATTAATGTTCAGTAACTCCTGACAAAATTTATGTGATCTTACTGCTAATTTGCAGTGACTTTATATTGAATGCAAATAATATTGATTATTATATGGCCATGTAGTTACATGTTATAACATCACATTCAATTTCTTCCCAACAATTTTTTTGTATTGATTCATTCAGACCAGTATGCATTCATTTTTATTTTCTCTCAAAGGAAACTGTCTTGATTGCCTCGGTAGAGGTTATACTGGTGATTCTGTAAAACATATTAATGATCTTGGGCAAGTCACTTCATTTCACATCCCTGTTCACCTAACCAATGTAATTTTTTATTCCTCTGATTAGCAATAATTTTTTTTATTGGACATGATACACACTCATGAAATAGAACCTTATTTTTTACATTAATTTCTTGTCACTAATTTTAGTGTTAATTACTGTAGGTCATATTTGTGTTCATAAAGCTTTAAAAATAAACCTTTTTCACAATATCATTTAAAAAAATTATCCAATCAGTGAAAAAGATCATTTCAATGCTTCAGATGATTATTCTTTCCAGACCTAAACTTTATTTAACAGAAAACCTTAAATAATTATGTGATAAAGGAAATTAATCGAACTTTTTCATTGTAGGGTCAGCAACAGTCAGGTGGTGGAGGTGGAGGCCAAGGAGAAAAGAAAGATGATAAGGTATGATATAAGACAAAGTTATATAAAAACCGAAAAAGAAAAATTTGTTCATCCAGGCTTTTCCATGCAGATTTTTGACTTTTTTACTTCAATAATAAAGTTTACACTTCTGCTATGTCTAGAAAATGCTTTATAGTTACAATATCTGTATAAGTTTTTACCTGAACAGGAGTAATAAATCTTGAAGTAACATACATTAGTTTTTTTCTTTTTTTTTTTTTTTTCACTTTGCAAAATTGCAAAATAATTGTATTGCCAATTTGAATACCCCCCCCCCCCCCCCCCAAAACAAAAAACAAAAAGAAAAACAAAACAAAACAAATTAGCTACCATTCATCCTGATAATGTCTGGTACTAGTTCATCTAGTTCAAAGTTCAAAAGTCAGAATCTTTATTATTAATGGTGAAGGTGTGTGCCTATGAGTTTTTACATATTGTTTATATTTCATTCATTTTATTGTGGTTTGCTTTTGTTTTATGTGTTACCAAATTACATGTACAAGTTCATATCATTCAGTTGGAACCTAAAAATGGATATCTATTGTTAAAATAATTTTGTTTGGCTTTCAAAAAAGTTTCGGTAGAAATCAAAAGTAAATATTTAGACAATCTTGTCATGATCCTGAGTTTAGTCTAGAAAAATGATTTAACTAGGAAAATGTCTAATTCTGTGAATGCTTACATGAAGCAAATTTTGTAGTAATATGTTGGTAATTTAATGACAATCATTTTATTGCCAAGCCTGGCATTGTCACAAGGCGAGACTTATGTGTTACTCTTCCGGTGTAGGCGGTGGCGGCATGTCAAAATGTGAAAGTTTATGTTAAAGTAATGTATTTTCTACTTGATAAAAAACTAACCAGGCGAGACATTTAAATCCATGGAATTCTTGTTAAAGTATGGTCAGACACTAAATGTTACAGTAATAAATGAGGAATACTAAATGTATGTTTCAGGAGAAGAAAAGAAAATATGAACCACCAGTACCAACTCGTGTTGGGAAGAAAAAGAAGAGAATGAAGGGACCAGAATCTGCTAGTAAATTGCCTCAAGGTATATTTTATGTGTTTTTTTTTTTTTAATTTAATATTTTTAACAACATAAATATTTTTGTGCTATACATATTAAACAATATTTGCTAATTGGTTAATCTTCAAATGGTTTTAATATTTACCAGTTTGAAACATATCACAATCAAACGTAAGTTAAGTTGGTATTAATTCTTGTATTAGATGATTGCCAAATATTTTCAAGATATGGCAGTACTCTACAGAGACATCAACTAATCAGTTATAAAAATATGAATATGAGTTGATTTATTAGAGACATGAACAGTTTGTTAGTTAACCGTTGTCATGGCTAATGTAAATAATTTGTTTTTGTAGATGGATAGGCTTCATTCATTCCTACATATAAGTATCATCTCTTACTGAGAAAAAAGAGGAACCACTACAATATTTTGTATAATAAAACGCTTTACTCCTGATCTGAAGGTCAAGAGTTTGATTCATGAACAGTTTTTGTAAAGAATTGAAAATAAAGACTTCACATAAAAACATTTATAAAATGTATCATTTAGGCCGGGTAAAAAAAATGATCTGGTTCTCAGACACCGCCGCGCGCTTAAATTCGCCGCCACTTGCTCCATTTTATTGTGGTGTAAAAAAAAAAATATCCACCGATCGGCTGTTTTGAGCAGGAAATAAACTATAAAGATCAAACACATCAATGACTAAGATTCTCAAAAGTGAAAGTAGAATTTTTCAAAAACGCTCTATTGATCTAGATTGTAAAGAGCAAATGTTGTTCTCGGGACACCTCGTAAGTTTTCCTCTTCAGGAAAGGTAAATAACTTCAATTTATGTCCGAACGTGTTAGTGTTTAACAAAAAACAACATGGCACCTGCTCTGGAGAATTTGGCCGGCAATGCCAATGAAGCGACAATTTAAGCAAACTTTACTTTCGGTTTTGACTAGAAAACATTAGTACCATGGAAAATTGTGCCAGTGAAGTCCAAATTAACCATACAAAAAATTTTTTGATGGACTTCTGAAGGATATGTTAGGAACATGCCTCTACAAACGCCGATTTTTTGCAAAAAAACGCCGATTCAAACTTAAAAAAAGCTGATTGAAAAATATCTGAATCGGCTTTTTCCCCATAATAGTAAGACAAAATCTGATTAAAAATTCTTTAATGCTAGCTTGTTACCTGTCTGATGTGTGTTTATTAAAAAAGAAACAGAAAATTGTTCCGGGGTGGGGGGGGGGGTACCATTTGCAGATCGTTGGGAGGGGGTGGTATAATTTACCCTTTGCCTACCGCCGATTGACCTTACCGGCGTTTGTGGAGCCCTAATTAGGAAATGAAATCCCTACTGAAAATAACCCTGCCATAAATACAACACTTAACATTCGATATATCTGTTGTGTATTGTGCCAAGCATGCATGCAGTATTTACATTTTACACTTTTGTTTCAAAATATTGGAAGGTAACCGATATATGGTTGTGAATCTTTTAATATTGACCAAAATAAATGTGAAAAAGAATATGACAGTTAATACAGTTATATATATACTTAGAACTATTAAAAGACACTACCTCTCACTATGTCACTGTATGTGTGAATGTTCAAGTTTTATGTGATAAAAAACATGTAATTGCTTGTTTTTGTATACCATTTTAGCAATGCCAGCCCATTTCCTGTGTATTGTTCTAAAACACAACATCACTGTTTACTGTTTGAAAGTTTATTTAATACACTTTTCATATATGAAAATAAAATGCTTAGAATTCAAAACTGTATTGATCTCTTTCACAAACATTTACATAATGATGCATTACTGAAAATATCAAAAGATGGTTTACACTCTAACTTAGGTTAATATCATTTTATTCAGGAGTACGGTTATATGTATAAAATGTATTAAAAATTTTGCACAAAATAAAATGCCTACCTTGTGCATAAGTTTGTGAAATAAAATAATAAAATAAAATGCCTACCTTGTGCATAAGTTTGTGAAATAAAATAATAAAATAAAATACCCACCTACCTTGCCACTTTTTGAAAAAAAAGTATCTGAGAACCAGAGAATTTTTTTTACATGGCCTTAGGTCTTTCTCCTAGTTAACATGTGCCTTTAACTAGTCAATTAATTTTTTTGGCCACTCTTCCTCTACCATTCCAGAACTGACTGCCTCAATATAATTAAAGGATTCTTGATAAAGACATTAAACATCCACTTAACTCTTGTTTAACATAATTCTTCCGATTGTTTACAGTTACCCCACACACAAGATGTAGACTAAAACTTCTAAAAATGGAAAGAATCAAAGATTATTTACTGATGGAAGAAGAGTTTATTAAGAATCAGGAAAGATTGAAGCCACAAGAAGAAAAACAAGAGGTAATACATTTAACAAGTTAAATTCCTAACCATTACTCCATTTGACAATTACATATTAGTAATACAAGAAATCAATGTGTGGTTAATAAACATAGACAGAACAATAGCCAATACAATAAAGAACATAGAACAATTAATAAATGAAATGAGTAAACAAAACTTCTGTTAGATTATAAAACTCCTGACTTTGGACAGTCACTGGTTGTAATGATACAGATGTACCCACTAGAGTAGCTAAAGTGTTATTTGATAGCCTCAAATTTTACAACCAGTGTTCCATACATATACACATGTATGTTACCCTAACATTACAGAAATGGGGACAGAACATTTCACAGGTCACAGTTTGCCAGACTTTATCTAATGACCAGTGAACATTTCCTGAATTTAGTCCATTAAGACAGGAAAGACACATATTATAAGAGACATGCCAATCTTGAACTACTGGTAAATTTTTGGATAATTACATGTCTTTTTGGTCTTTTTTAACAAATGTGATTTCTAAAAATGACCTGGTTAAGTTTTTTTTAAAATTGTAATTATTTTTGTAATTCCAGGAAGAGAGGACAAAGGTAGATGAGTTGAGAGGATCTCCTATGTCAGTAGGTACATTAGAAGAAATCATAGACGACAACCATGCCATTGTTTCTACATCTGTCGGCAGTGAACACTATGTCAGTATACTATCATTTGTAGATAAAGATCAGCTAGAACCAGGATGTTCAGTCTTGTTAAATCATAAGGTATGTTGTTTTTTGTGACAAAACGATTACCAGTAAAAATACCAAAAATTACAATAAAACCTAAGTCAGTGCCATTATTTGTACTGTCTAATTGTGACAATAGTGATTTCAATAAATTAAGAATATGGTAATGACAAGCAGTAGAACTTGGAGAGTTCATAACCTTTTTAAATACGATGGATTACTTGAGATCATCATTTCATCCCAATGTTTTTCTTTCTGATCCTTTCAAATTAAAATCTCGTACTTCAGAACCTTAAGAACCAATACACCTCAGGTTAACAAATCTTACTGTATGATACTACTATTATAAATGGCAAAAAAGCTTAAGTTTGACTGCTGTAATTTAATGAACTCTGACCTCTATTTCAGGTACATGCTGTTGTTGGTGTCCTTGGTGATGACACAGATCCTATGGTAACTGTGATGAAATTAGAAAAAGCACCTCAAGAAACATATGCAGATATAGGTGGTCTAGATCAACAAATTCAAGAAATAAAGGTATAATTTAGTATAAATAATTTTTTTTTAGTCTGGCATCGCCATAAAGTGAGACTTCAGTGTTACTTTTTCAGCAGCAGCGTGTCAAAATGTGAAAGTTTATGTTACAGTACTACTCTTAAAAAACTAACCAGGCAGACATTTAAATCCGTGGAATTCTTGTTCTTATCAAGGATACAGAAAGACATTCAATGGAAGCCAATATGTTATCAAATTTTTAATTGATGTGAAACAAGTTACAAAGTTCTTGATTTAAGTCAACATACGGATAAATGTTGGATTGATAAACAAACAACTTACAATGTTTTGACAGCTCTTGTAACTAGGTTTATGATGGATTTAAGTATATTGGTCTTATAGGATCTGTATGATAGAAAACAACAGATTGGTTTTGTTAATTTCTTAAATGATACTTACCAAAACATTAAATGGCTGAGTATATAAAAAACATGTAAACATGTATTTGTTGACTTTTATGGTCAGTTTTATGAATAAAATCTTTTGACATTAGCATGTTAGATGCTGGTAAATTATTGATTTTGTAAATTAAATTCAATCCTTTTTAGGAATCTGTTGAGTTACCACTAACACATCCAGAATACTATGAAGAAATGGGAATAAAACCTCCTAAAGGTGTTATATTGTACGGCCCTCCAGGAACTGGTATGTTGTTGTTAACTTGTTCAGATGTTTCACAATTACATTCTTTATTAGGTTTTAAGTCTTAACACTTTTTCAAAAAGAAATTTTTTTACTCTTTTTCTTTTTTATTTTTTTAATAAAGTTATATAATAAACCTATTAACATCTTCCATCTACCATGAACACAAAGAGTTCTAACACAAACACTTTAAGATGTATTATGAACACATTTAAGATTTATCACTTAATAACAAAGGTTTTATATTTGTGCACAAGGTATACAAGAAGATGGATTCGTGCTTCATAACATTTGTCTCGCTATCAGTGTCTTTTTATACATGTTTGTTTAAGTCTGTAGTAATATAGAACATAAGGACTACTAGTTAATACATTAATGGATGTCAATGAGTGGCAGTCGTCAAAAACTTTTGTATTTCATCCAAGTAAAATAAGCCATTTGGCTAAAATGCAAATTATAATAATAAGAATGATAAAGTGTCCTGTTGATGTTTCTTGAAAAAAAAAAATTATGTGAATATTAACCTTATTTATACTGATTTTTTTTTAGGAAAAACTTTGCTTGCAAAGGCTGTAGCAAATCAAACATCTGCAACATTCTTGAGAGTTGTTGGTTCAGAATTAATCCAAAAATATCTGGTAAGTTTATTTCATTATTTTATCATTATAAGATTCTTTAAATTGTTTAAATTCTGTAGACATTATTTTATTTTTAAAAAATATTAATATGCTGTATCAAGTTTTAAAAATGACATTTTATGATATTTTAGGGTGATGGTCCAAAACTAGTAAGAGAATTATTTAGAGTTGCTGAAGAACATGCTCCATCAATTGTCTTTATTGATGAGATTGACGCTGTCGGAACCAAGAGGTAATTTTAAATTATAAATTTGTTACAATATCAATTTCTCAATATTTTCCAGTTGCAAATTAGAAAATGATTGGCTGAAAATGACATTCACATTGCTGAAAATTTTAAAGCTTTATTAGAATTTAGTAGCTTTTGACCTCTGAAAATTAATTTTCATTTCTTATTGTAGATTCTATTATCTTGAAAAAAAAATTAAAATGATTTTGTAGTTATCTCCCCTTAGTTCAGAAATAATTTGTCAGAGATTCAGATATTCATAGAATGATGATGAATTTTGTTATTCTTGCAAGATAAATGCATATTATTTTTCTTGTAGATATGAATCTAATTCTGGAGGAGAAAGAGAAATTCAAAGAACTATGTTAGAATTATTGAACCAGTTAGATGGTTTTGATTCCAGAGGAGATGTTAAGGTATTATTTACTTTTCTTTACATACTTATTTGAACTTTGAATCCACTAAAGAATATATTGAACTATAATTTAATAAGCTTTTTGATAATTTAATGTTTTTTATGTTGTTTTGTGTAGATTAAATTTAGATATGAGTGAATCTAGAAAGATTAGATATACATGAAGCTTATAATTATCCACTGATGTATTTTATTTAGATTTGTGGATTTCTGGAATTTCTTTAGGAATGTAGTATTTAACTCGATATAACCTTAACTCAGACATCAAATACCGGTTATGCCCATGTGATAAATCTTTGTGGTACTTGCTTTTTTGTAGGCTTGATTCCCACTGGTTACGGAAAATGTTGCAATTTCCCTGAATAATGTTGCCATTATATGAAACCATTGAACTACATGTTTTAGTTTGAGATTCCATATTAAGAGCATAAACATTTTTCTTAATGCCTACTTTGTTTACCACTATTTGTATTATATATTCCAGGTTGTCATGGCAACAAACAGAATTGAAACCCTAGATCCAGCACTTATACGACCAGGTAGAATAGATCGCAAAATAGAATTTCCTCTACCAGATGAGAAAACAAAACGTAGAATCTTCACTATCCATACCAGTAGAATGACATTGGCTGATGATGTAAATATCGACGATTATGTGATGGCTAAAGATGATCTCTCAGGAGCTGATATTAAGGTACTGATCTTTGACAAATACTAATATTATCATACATGTTAAATGAAAAGAAAGGACTAAGGAATACAGGCAGAATGGAACAGACAAATAGACCTGTTGCCTCATGTCTCCTCATCAGAAGTGAAATTTTTTTTGTTGACAAAGATTTCGTAAATAGGGTATAAAGACAATTCTTTTCAAATCTTCCCTTCTAAATGTCATGATCAAACTAATTTATATTTATGTGATCCTTAATTAATGTGTCAAAACAGTGATTTGCATGGCTGTTTTGGAATTCATATGCAAATAAAGTGTTAGTGGAGCACTATAGAACATATCAGGTCTTCTGTTCAATTCCTTTTCATATGAAATTGATCTCAAATTCTCTGAAGAGATTTGTTTATAAATATTGTAAGTTTGCACTTACTGATATATTCAACATTACTGAATCACATGTTAATCATGTTACAAAATGAGTCACATGATAATCATGTTGCAAAATAAGTCACTTGATAATCATATTGCAAAAGGTTTTGTTAGTCAATTACATTTGTATGTATATTCTGTCATTCTTTTGTAGGCTATCTGTACAGAAGCTGGTTTACTTGCATTGAGAGAAAGAAGAATGAAAGTGACAAATGAAGATTTTGGAAAAGCTAAAGAAAATGTGCTTTATAGAAAGAATGAAGGAACACCTGAAGGACTGTATCTGTAGTGAGATATTGAGTGGATGGACAGATTGTGTTAATTAGTGGAATGCTTGATTGAAAAACTTGATATTTAACTGTGGATCATTATCGATTGTTTTACATTTAAAGATAACACATGTACCTTTTTTCATACAGCAAGAAAATACTACATAAAAATGTTTAAATTTTAATTTTGTTTCATCAAGACTTGTAAATCATCAATATCTGTATACATACAAACAAACACAAGATGCAATCCATGTGTCAATTTATAAACTGTTAAAAACTGTTCTGGAAATCGTACTTGTCATGTGACTGAAAAATAGAGTATTTATAGAAATGTTTGGTTGACAACAAATCTGTGCTGTATTTATAAATAAAATATTATTATGAATTTTGTTGGTTGTTTTATATATTGATTTGTTGATGAAAACATTACCTTCTTTATGCTAAATAATATCACAAAATAGTTTCAATACTCCTCAAAAGGAAAAGCATATAGTTCTCACTCTGTTCATCTGTCCACCTGATTGTTCCTCCATCTATCTGTACATCATAATTTTGTACAGTCCATAACTGTAAGCGTATCAAAATAAAACTATATAGATAGATAAATCTTTATGAAGGGAAGTACAACAATCCTAACTCTTCATTGCATGATTTAGTAATTATTGCCCTTATTTATATTTACCTGGTAGTTTTTCTGCCAAAACAAAATAAAAGGTATCAACATGAATTTTCATACAGTAAATCAGTAATTTTTTGCATCTGTTAATTGTCATGAGTATCGTCATTTGAAGACATTTGCATACTTTTATTTTCGCATTGTCAAATAATGGTCAATTCATATGCAAGTAAAATGTATCAACTCTCTTTGCATAATTTACGAGTTATTACCCCTTTGGTTTTTGGGTACTTAAATTTTTATTAGAAGTATATTTATAAGGTAGAAAAGTTGTTTTCAAGAGACTTTAAAAGTAGCCATATTTCATGAAGGGTATTTAAAAAACAAATGAGAACTGCTCAACAGCACACAAACCAGTAAACATTTTGCCAGAATTTAGTTAATTGCAAACTATTCAGGTGAGCATCTAGGACCTTCTTAGTTCTCTTTTTTTAACCAGGTTTTCGTAGAAACCTGGTTCTTAGATTCCCGATTGTCGGCGGGTGGGTTGGCGTGCGGGCAGCGGGCGGGCGTCAAAAAATGGTTTCCGGATGATAACTTGAAAAGTAAATGACATTTTTGAAAGAAACTTGGCACATACATGTATTGTAATAAGATCTTGGTTGGGATTGCTTTTGGGATAAAAACATCAAAGGTCAAGGTCACAGTTGCTTGGTCATTTCACAAAATAAGCAACCTCTAGCTATATCTTGGCCATATGTAAAGATAATGACATGGGGTTTTCAGTTTTCATATTTTCTAGCAATGCTGATGAAAATAAAGCCAAAATCAAAGGTCAAGGTCATGGCCTACATTTTGACCTTTGTGTTTTCTGCACTAAAATGGTTATTGTTGCATGAAATTTACAATTTTTGGCATGAAATTGGCTATTTTTGATGATATTTAGACGTAGAATTCACTATTTATGGAATTTTAGTTTTGTAAAATGATTATGGTGGCAAAATATTTTGATGTTGACCATTAAATTGGATATTTCCAAATATATTTAGGTGCAGATGCCACTATGGATCTTTTCTTAAATGAAATTATATTGAAATGAAAACACAACATTCAGATTTCTAAATAATTTGTCATAATAGCAATCTTTTAAGATGTTCTGATGTATGATACTTTTATATACTTTTATATGTATATATATATATATATATATATATATATATATATATATATATATATATATATATGATATATTAAATCTTAACCCATTACGGGTATCCCTTTACTATCAACCAGGTCCCTGCAAGACACATGATCACCCATAATTATTGTTAACTAGGTACCATTTCTCTCTGAAACCCCCTTCTCCGAAATACGAAAACCTGGTTTTCATGGAGTTTCCGTGACTCTTGTTTACTTATCCATTATAAATATTGAAGAGGGAAGTTATAGTAGATAGCTAGATATGTCTTTTTGACTTAGTGTGCAATAAAATAAATAGAATGCTTGACTTTTACCAAACTGTTTTGTTATAAAAAAATAATAATAACTGATGCCTTTTTGCTGCCCTTTGTCATAAATATATTTTTTATTTGTAATACTGCATTGTAAATATTCATTAAAATATGTATTTTCAGCATCAGTAAGTTTCAATTATGTGCCTTGGTCAAAGCTTTCAATCTTGCCAGACTTGTTGACCTTCACCTATATACAGTGACCTCTAATGATAAAAACCTAAGATATCTTGTCATGAAAAAAAAAGAACTAGCAGTTTGAGGTTCATACTACCAGGGCATGAAAATGTATTAAGTTTGAGAAGCATTTATGATATTGACCAGCATTAAAGGTCATAGTGACCTACAGTAGCACAATCTTCAATTATCTTGTCATGAATCAAATATTCTAGAATCTTGTAACTTCATATAAATAACATGTAGTTGTTCCAAATTTGCATAGCTGGGTGACCTTGACTTTCAAAGATCACAGTAGCCTGAAATAGTTAAATAATAATAATAAGTATCAAAAACATCAAAGCATGAAGCTCTAAGTTTGTGATTAAGTGTCACATGGCCTAAAATATCAAAACTTTAAAATATCCAGTCATGACCCAAAAGTTCTAGAAGTCTGGAACTCCATATACAGCATCATGGCATGAAGCTCTATCAATCTGCAATGCTTTTTTACTATGATCTACAATTAAGGTCACAGTGACCTGAAATAAAAAAATGTTTGAATACTTATCTTTAAATGCATTAGTATCTATATTCTGTCATTCTTTTGTAGTAATGAACTGAAATGTTAAGATGCTTTATACTTCATATATAACATCAAGGCTAGCAGCTTTACTCTACAAAATTTGTGAAAATGGTTGACATCATTTTGCCATTAACTGAAAGGTTTAGAAGATGAAATGTCACATATGATATCAATGCATACAGTTATTCATAGTTTTCTCGCCTTGATCTTAATTCATGTAATAGTAATTTTAAATTAAAATTCAAAACAACTTTTTTCGGTCTGAAAAAAGTAGGTAGATGCTTCCACAACATCCATAATCTATAATCATGTGACTATTCAGTCTTATTGGTCCTCTTCTTTAGGTTTGATTGATTTTGATTTAATGGGGTTTTACGTCCCAGGCAGGAATATTTAACTCCTATATCGAGACGTCACCAGCTATAGGTAACGTGGCAGGAATTTTGACCTTTGCTGTGCGCTTAAAAAAATTTGCAGGGAGGGTTCTTTAGCGTGTTACGCTTGCCGTGACGCGTGGCATCGGTTTTAAGGTCTCCTCTGAAGGACCCAGTTCTTTCATTTCTTAATGCCGAGTGCTTTGCGAAAGAAAGTCACAGTAGTATATAAAGCGCGTTCTTCCGGATCACAGTGCCTCTTGTCGCCTAGGTTCGAAACCCGTTTGATCATATCCTAGAGAGAGTTTGTTAGTTCTCTTGTCGAAGGTCGGTGATCTAAGCACTCCAATTTTCCCCTCCATCCTAGAACTAACCGCTTCAATATAAGTGAAAAAAATCTTGAATGGGGCATAAAAGCCATTAATCCACTCCTCTTTCTTTTGGGTTGATAAAAAAACTGATATTTCGGATCCTACAAGACCCTGCTGATTTTAAGTAATTTTATGTAGATTACGTGCAGACTGACCAATTCGACGGAAATTTACCGCTCAAATGGCAAAAACGGACGGAATATATGAAAAACCTGAATTCAATGGAATTTTCCTGTTTTTGACTATTGTTTTTGCTGCTAGTGAAAATGTACTTACAATGCAGTGTCGCGCATTAAAAATAGACCAATTTGGTGATATCATGCGTTAAACATGTACCAATTCAGAAAAATTAATAAAAGTGATTGGTCAGCCTGTACGTGTACAGATTTTTAAATAATACCATACATTCTACTTCCTTGTTGATAATCCTATTGGTCAAGGATTCGTCACTTGTCCAGCTTTAAAAACAAACGTAATACCCGTTTTTCGTGATAAGATTAAATATGACTTATTGCGTTCATATTCTACTTAATCCGCCGAGGTCTGAAGTTTTTAAACACCTTTGAAATAAGGATTACCAAAGATTAAGATATGTTGATCTTGGTATCCAATACACGGAGTTACTGTCCAGTTTATAAAGGGTAGAGTAAACGTATATAACGTTGTGATATTTTTATTTTATTACTCACAAAGTGTCCAAAACAAACTGCTATATTTCTTTTCGTGACATTTAAAACTTGCAAAGAAAAGATGTAAAAAGAGCGTGTTGTTTTCAGCAGTTAGTCGATTTAAGTGACATATGGCTCCATAGGGCCCGGTGTATCTATAATAATTTAAGAATATTTATTTGTATTATGTACAATTGATTTGTACATGTGTCAATTTTATTTATAAACCATTTACTTTTTTACTTTCTTGCTTGCTTGCTTGCATACTTAATTACTTACTTACTTACTTCAAGTACTTACCTATTTACTTACGACATTGTATATCGAGCCCAATCTATTGGTATTTTCAAACTAGTGGCATTTTTAATATTGAGACAAACTCGCTCTGTAAATATAGTTTAAAATGAACAAGAACCATGTAACCTATTGTTAATTGATATTTATCCACAACATTTGACATCTCAAAATTACATTGATACAGAATACAAAACTAACTTTAATAAAACTACTACAATATGCTGTTGTTTGAAATTATAAAAAATTAAAAATATTGTTTTAAAAAATCTTTTCTGAGTTACATAATCTTGTCCATAAAACATGTGCCAATTCAAACGGAATGGTAGTCATTGTCCAGAATTACCAATATTATCCCCAAGACACATCAAGTCGTGACAGGCTGTACAAAGCTTCTAGATTTTAGATTCATATCAGACCCAGGTAATTAGTCAAACCTTGAAATATTTCTGAAATTTTTATTGAAAGATCATAGTTTACGATTTCAATTAACTTAAAGCAAACAGTATTAAAACTTGATTTTAGGATGGAATTATACTACAGTAGTTTAAGTTACCCATTGATTAAACTGATAAAGCTTTGAACAGCTGGGCCTACTAGTTTCTAACTGCACCACTTACAGTTATGATGCTGTCATGGAAGTCATCAGTCTTCCAAGTCCTGCCCTCCATTATATGATATAGGACCAATACACGCATATGATGCGATCATATAACTCATTTTTCGGTAAATGGAGCTTATTTCAAATGCTTGTTTTCAAAGAATTGGTGGAAACAGCGACTTTTAAAACGTTTTAAACGTTGCTGGTGGAAACTTGGGTTATTTTGCGCCATAACTCGCTTTAATATGGAATTAAAACATTACAAAAGATAATGGTTCGGTCTTAATTTTCGGACAATCTGGTAAAAAATAGATCAAATTTCTTCTCATTCATTGTAGATTTTTCTGCATTTTAAAAAAATTTTAAAACAACCATTGTCGATAAGTGCGTATAAACTAGTCCAAAAACGCATATAAATATATGTTTTAAATGTTTTTCGTACATCAATGAAATCAAAATACAAAAATGTTTTGATCTTGGACACACACACACACACTTCCCATTGTAGTATGACTCGTGTATGTCTATTAATTAAATGATTAATCGTAGATTGTTAGCATTTAAATGTCACTGATAGCGGTGAATGTTATCATCTGGAATGTCAAAGTTTCTTTCAAATGTAAATGAGTGTCGTCACCCACTATGCACATGAATACTGCAATCCCATTTATTTATAACACTTTTCGAAGTCACAACGCGTGACATGAGGATAACTGTCGACGTCACGGGTAGATTCTTTAATGAGAAGGTCACAGAGTTCACCTTTATTACTTCCGGGTACCTGTCATTGATTGCGTCGTAGGTAACGGCTACCTTATATACAGGTATACACATTTTGGATTCATTTAAAGAACGTGGTTCGACAGATATAAATTATAGAAGGATAGGAAATATTAAGTTTTTATTTTATGGACAGGATTTAATGATTTAAACACCTTATTCACGATCATGCCTGCAGGATCTGACAGCGTCAAGGTAGCTGTACGTGTTCGACCATTTAATCAAGTAAGAACTATATTAGATATTTTATTGATTATGTATTTCGCATGTTTTTTTTATTATTCTGTTTGTACACATGATTTTAAAGCAAAAATATTTTTCTGCTCAATTTCACCTGCGTTGAACTGTATTTCAACTTTTGATAAAATAAATCGTAAAACGAAATACATGGATAAAAATCTAAAAAAAAAAATAAGGTTTGACTAAATACACACTTTAAAAAAGAAAACAGAATTTTGAAAATAAGTAAAGACAATTATTTAAAATTGATAATGATTATATTCAATAAATATAAAAGTAAATAATGTAGTTCTTAATTATGTAAAATTCACCTTACCTGTCATATTAATTAAGGTCCGTTTTACTTTTTATTGAAACACAATATGTATTTAAATTAAGATGGTAAAAAGAAAAGTCTCATTGATTGATGTCTGAATTGTATTATATAATTAAGTAATGAAAAACCACTTTAATGGATATGTTGAGGAATATTTATAAAATGTTCCTTAATAGTCAATTTTGGTAATGTAAAAATAATGACATTTCTTCTAACATATTCATAACTTTTATAAATTTATGACAATTTGATCTCTTACAAAAAGATAACTGAAATAATAAAATTCTGAAATTTTTCAGACTAGTAATGATTCAGCATGTTACTAAATAAACAATTTCCCCTGATTATTGATGTATTATGTGTTACTGCAGGTATTGGATACCTTAAGTCATGCTGTATATACTTATATATGCTACCATAATAATCATTGTAAATTAAACCATAAGAAGATTTGATATCCACATTCTTAAAATTATAAATGAAATATAGTATTAAGATTATTAAAAATATATATATAGCATAAATAAAGATTTATTCAGACACTGTTACAGAGATGTTTAAATAAAAACCTGAAAAAACAGTGTCCGGTTGTTTAAAGTTCTTATAGTTTAACCAAGTATTTAGTGAACACAACAAAATGTTATTAAAATCAAATACTTTTATTATGAACTTTGGGGTTTGACTTAAATTGTTGTTTAATTATTAAAAAATTGTATGCTTTAACTTTTAAACAGAATTTTCATAAATGCTTTAAATGTCACTGTAACAACCAAATCATATAATGATAAAGTGAAAACATATAATGGTGAAACTCGGTCATATAATGGTGAAATATAATGGTGAAACTCAGTCATATAATGGTGAAACTTGGTCATATAATGATAAAGTGAAACATATAATGGTGAAACTCAGTCATATAATGGTGAAATATAATGGGGAAACTCAGTCATATAATGGTAAAACTCGGGTCATACAATGATAAAGTGAAAACATATAATTGGTGAAACTCAGTCATATAATGGTAAAACTCAGTCATATAATGATGAAAATCAGTCATATAATGATCAGAAAAGATGATAAAAATAATTTATATGGTAAAACCAAAACATATTATGATGATAGCAAATAATATTATGATAAAATGAATCTATTTACCATTTTTGTACCATATAAGACAGCTTTGGCATTTCATATAAATAAATTACCGGTAATAAATATAAATATAAATAAATATATATATATATATATATAAAGAACTTTTTTTCGGCCATCATGAGGTAATGTCATATGAACCCCTATCAAGCTAAAACACTAAAAGAATTAAGAATTATTAATGTTTTTACTTATTTAGTTTGTTGTTTGTTGAATAAAGTGAATTGAATTGAAATGAATTGTTTCATGTATGATAATTAGTCTGCTGGACCTATTTATATATTCTATTTTGTTAATTAGCGTTCATTGAAAATTAAGCCTTTTGATTCATTAATATACCATCAATTAAGCATATTGACTCATTAAAGATGCCAATCACAAACATTAACTTTGCTATATATAACTAGACACTAGATCTTACTTTTATCAAGTAAACTATAAATGTCCTCTAGGTAATGTTTGTCGATACTTTGACAATAGTAAAATGTATTTTTATTGTGAGAAAAATGCACTTATTGTTCACAGCTTTGAATGGTCATTAAACAATTTAAACCCTCTTCGTAAGTTCTTGATAATTAATATTAATGATTTTAAATGTGTTACAAGTGTTTAAATAGTGATGATTGATTGGTTTTTATTAGGAAGTTAAGAGCTAAGTTTGATACACAATTTTGTTTACATAGTTAGGTAAATGCAAACAAGCAGGTGAGGTGATCTCAATACATAAGTAACCATAAACTACATGTGTATATATAATATACATACATACATACACACACACACACACACACACACACACACACACACACATATATATATATATATATATATATATATATATATATATATATATATATATATATATATATATATATATATATATACACAAAGACAGCTCTTGTGAATTAGGAGTTTTTACGGTATGTTAGAATTTCTGAATTTCTTTGTGTTAATGTGTATATTTTTGTCCCAGCCTTTAGAATGCTAATACTCCTGTCTACAATGATGTCAATACTCCTGTCTTCAATGATGCTAATACTCCTGTCTTTAATGATGCTAATACTCCTGTCTTCAATGATGTCAATACTCCTGTCTTCAATGGCTAATACTCCTGTCTTCAATGATGCTAATACTCCTGTCTTCAATGATGTCAATACTCCTGTCTTCAATGATGCTAATACTCCTGTCTTCAATGGCTAATACTCCTGTCTTCAATGATGATAATACTCCTGTCTTCAATGATGTCAATACTCCTGTCTTCAATGGCTAATACTCCTGTCTTCAATGATGCTAATACTCCTGTCTTCAATGATGTCAATACTCCTGTCTTCAATGATGCTAATACTCCTGTCTTCAATGATGCTAATACTCCTGTCTTCATTGATGTCAATACTCCTGTCTTCAATGATGCTAATACTCCTGTCTTCAATGATGCTAATACTCCTGTCTTCAATGATGCTAATACTTCTGTCTTCAATGATGCTAATACTCCTGTCTTCAATGATGTCAATACTCCTGTCTTCAATGATGCTAATACTCCTGTCTTCAATGGCTAATACTCCTGTCTTCAATGGCTAATACTCTTGTCTTCAATGATGCTAATACTCTTGTCTTCAATGATGCTAATACTCCTGTCTTCAATGATGCTAATACTCCTCACAGTCTTCAATGGCTAATACTCCTGTCTTCAATGGCTTATACTCCTGTCTTCAATGATGCTAATACTCCTGTCTTCAATGATGCTAATACTCCTGTCTTCAATGGCTAATACTCCTGTCTTCAATGGCTTATACTCCTGTCTTCAATGATGCTAATACTCCTGTCTTCAATGATGCTAATACTCCTGTCTTCAATGGCTAATACTCCCGTCTTCAATGATGCTAATACCCCTTTTTATGATGTCATTACTCCTGTCTTCAATGATGTCAATACTTTTACAGTCCATTCAGTTTATCCATTATGATGTACTCTTTCTTATTTGTGATTTACTGGGTCCAACCCTTAGCAATAGAGTGCCTTGAGTTTAAAGGCCATTAAAAGGTCGCTAAAATTGGCTTGACTACAGATCTTCTTTAGATTAAAGGTGCATGCTTCAACCACTTGGCTATCAAAGCTTAAAGAAGGATATCTGATTGGTTACAATGGTGTTATATACCTAGTATTACCATAGAAAACCAGCAACCTTTCGCCAAGAGAACAAAAAAAAATTTCTCTTGGTGCAACTTTATTAATTCTCTATGCAGTGAAAGGCCCTGTGATCCATACACAAACTCATTAAACTTTTCAGCCACCAAGGACACCTAAAGCAGGAAGTCTTTCAGGTGGACATTCCTATGTTTTGTAAATCTTTCAGAAAGAGACAATTTTATGATGATGAAGAATAACTGAGCACTTGTTTTATCACAATCAGAGAAAACTTCTGTAATTTTTATCACAATAAGTAGGGAATTTGTTTATGATATAATTGAGATT
Organism: Tegillarca granosa; assembly: GCA_029721355.1. NCBI lineage: Eukaryota > Metazoa > Mollusca > Bivalvia > Arcoida > Arcidae > Tegillarca > Tegillarca granosa. The sequence continues at coordinate 45,500 of JARBDR010000621.1, forward strand.
TGTTTATCATATAATTGAAATCTGTTTGATGGTCAACCCCCCTAGGTGAAAGAATTTTTATTTTACTTAACCAAATATATACATGTATATAAATCAATATATTGATTTATTTTGGCCCATTAATATTGCAACTCTATGGCTATTTGGCACTCACATTTTATCAGTAAAATGATTGCATGTGTAAATGACACACATTTATTAAGGCCATTGTGATTTAGTTTTTAAACTGGAACAAATTTGATTTTTAATTTTCTCAAAAGAGTCTGCATGATTAAGAGCCCTATTTGGCCCCTAAAAGTGAATATGGTATTGAAATTTTTCTCAAATTTCACACAGTTTTAAAAAGCTGGAACAAGTATAATTTAAATTTCTTGAATTGAATAAAAGTGTAAAAACTGGAACAAATGTGATTTTGATTTCATTGACATTTCATAAAATCTCTAAACTAAAACATAAAATTGTGATTTTACAGTTAATTTCATCTCCAATATTGTAATACTTTTCTCATTTATGAAAAATATTTTTAATTTAAATAATTGATTTGTAATTTGATGTTTTATTTGGAATATTTGAACCATTAACTTTCAGTATACACGCTATCCTGCTTAATTTACCTTGTATAATTTCTGTGCTGAAAATAGAAACTCAAATTGAACTCCTTCATGTGTTATAACATATAACACTATAGACCACATGTACGCAATAAGCTAAAATGTCACCATGCCCAACACTCAGAAACATTTTAAGTTATCATGCTAGCTTACAATGTTCAACCTACATTAAACAATAAATGATAATATGAGTTGAATCTGCATGTACTGCTGAACTGTTGCAGTATTTTGAAATGTTGCAGAGTTTAGGTCCACTTATTTAAGTAGTCCCAATAACTGTGGTTTTATGATATATAATGCAACTTTCTTATATCCCATTTTATATAAAAAATAAAACAAACATACCAGTCCTTGTCCAAACCACAATCCAAAAGACAAAGTAAAAACTTTGAAAGCTGGCAAAATTAGTTATACACGTGAACTTCCATCAATGAAGTGAGGCCGGGTGCTCCGGAAGGGTAAGCACCTCCTGTCTAGCTAGCTACACCCATCACATGCAAAGTAACATTGAAAATGAAAGGAACAGGGAACTATGGTAAGTCAAATATATCCAGTAGAAGTTTGGATACAGTGACAAGGTTCAAGTTCTTTATTCTCACATTGCAAATTTACAATAAAGAGAACATGTACAATATAAGTATATAATACAACAATATATTTACATGCGTGAGTTACAATATAATTTTATCTATATTACTTATAACACACATTAACCTGGAGGACTGACTCTCTAATATTAGTAATAAAAGTACACAAGTTTTTCAGCACAGATAGTTTCTTAGTTGCAAAAAGATGATAAAACTTTATAGTATTTGGGTTATGACGGAAATAAAAAGGTATATACTTAGTTCTAATATCAGACAATACATTACAAGACAAAATATAATGATACTCATCACCAATATCATTAAAACATAAATGACATAATCTATTTTCTCTAGGAACATTTTGCCAACGACCCGTTTCAATTGGGAGACGATGATTACTAGATCTAAACTTACTTAGGATAATTTTATTTTCACATGATAAACTAGAGGTTAAATAATAGGGAAATTCAAAATTAGAAAGCATAAATAAATTGTAAGATAAACCTTTAGATGATGTATTACAATCACTTATCCATTTCTGTAAAAATTGATCACAGAGTATTTGCTTAACAGACTTAACTAACCATGGTTTGCTACAAAATGTTTGTGAAGACCAAATATAACTCATGCCACATTCTTCTAAAATAGTTTTTACTCTAGTAATCCAATTAAAGTTAATACCATTAATATGTTTCATATATAAAAGATTATAAAGTGTAGAAGAATATTTACTTTCTTTACCAACAATAAGATCCGCCCAATAACTTATGATTCTTGTTTTTATAGCTATAATTAGAGGAAATCTATATAATTCACCATAAACAAAAAAGTTTGGTGTTGACCTTTTAACATGTAAAAGAAGTTTACAAAATTTTAATTGTATTTTTTCTATCATATTACAATTACTAAAACCCCAAATTTCACATCCATATAACAAAACTGGAACTACCATTTTATCAAATAAATCAAGTTGACATTCAATAGATAAATTATAAAGTCTAGACTTTTTAATCACTGCATACATAGCTTTAGTGGCTTTATCACATGAATATTTCTTTGTAGCTAAGAAGGAACCAGATCTACTAAAAATAATACCTAAATATTTAAACTCTTTACCAATTTTTAACTCTTTGTCATCTATATAAAAATGTACATTTTTTGAAATTTTACCTCTTGAAAAAATAACAACTTCTGATTTTAATACATTAACAGTTAATTTCCATTGTTTGCAGTATTCAGAAAAATAAACTAGTTGGTTTTGTAAATCCTCTTTTGTTTCAGATATAAGTACAGTGTCATCTGCATACAATAACATAAACAAATTTAAATAAACACCTAATTCTTTTACTAATTCTGAGGATAAAGTTGGGGTGCCAATAACATTTTTATTAGTCAAAAAAGCTTCAAGATCATTTAAATAAATTGCAAATAGAAAGGGAGACAAGCTTTCACCTTGCCGTACCCCTGTACTACATACAAAATAATCAGAGTATGTACCATTCACGGAAATTCTAGATTTTGTATTATGATACATGTTAACAATAAACCTATAGCATTTACCAGATATATTATTGTTTAACAGTTTCATCCACAGCCCATTACGCCACACTTTGTCAAATGCTGATTTGAAATCAATAAAAGCACAGAAAAGTTTTTTTCTATTACAACGGAAAAGTTCAAATAAACAATGTAACACAAAAATGTTGTCTAATGTAGAATAACTCTGTCTAAAACCTGACTGATTTTCACATAAAATATCATAATCTTCGGCAAATTTGTTTAATCTATGAGTTAAAATTGATGTAAAAAGTTTACTTATACAACTAAGTAATGTAATTGGCCTATAGTTTTCAATATTATCAACACTACCTTTATTTTTATATACTGGTACAATATTACCAATACACCATGGTTCAGGAATTATACCCGTGTCAAACACAATATTAAACAAAGTTTTATATACAGGTAAAAGTTTATCAATTGAGTATACAATATATTCATTCAATACTTTATCTAAACCAGCAGCTTTGTTATTTTTTAAATTCTGTACACATTTAATTATTTCTTCATCAGTAATTTCTGAATTCAAAATATCACAATCTTGCGGAACATTATCTACAGGGACATTATCATCACTACATTCTACATTTATATGCATATTTTTAAAATGGTTATAAAATTCACTTAAAGGTATATTACATTTTTTATTTCCCTGCTTATTCAGTAGTTTCCAGTACTCTTTAGGATGAGATGATCTAAGTTTTTTAAGTTTTTTCTGTAACATTAACCTATGATTTCTTATATTTCTATCTAAAGTAGATTTATATATTCTTTCAGCACACCTCATTTCATTTTTGAATAGATGTGATCCATACTTTTTATACAACCTTTTAGATTTACGGAATTTTTTACGAGCACAAAAACACTCATTATTAAACCATTCATTTTTATTACTAACAGAGTTAGAAATTTTTGGTGAATAAGTACCAAACGTGGTTTTAGCTGATTCCAACAACATACTTCTCAACAATATTGTGATGATGGCCATAAAATTTTTTAAGGACCTTGATTAGCCTAGGCTTGCAATATTCTTGCATCAGCAATTCAATTGTAAGCATTTTGCTTCATTGTAGACAGTCCCCATAGTGGGAACAAGCTCTACCATAATGTATTAACTGTGAAACAAATACACCATACGCAGGAGAAGCAGGGATATAACTGCAAAGAAACGGAAGTTGAATACCTTACATTAAACAGTTTTGCTTTTCCTGATGCTTTAAGAAGTTTATTGGTTTGCTTTGTAATTGGTTGTTCTCTAGAAATTGGAAATATTTTTTTCTTTCTTTTTTTTTTTTTTGGTTTTTGATCCATTTCCTGTTGAATGTAACTTTCTCTCTTGATCTCATTAAAGGGCTTTCCTGTTAAATAAATGGCTTGTTAAAGTTTTGCTCCTATAACTTGTTGAGTTATTGCATTTTTACTTGTTTGTTGAATTATTGCTCCTTTAGCTTGTTGAATTGTTGCAACTTTATCTTGTTGAATTATTGCACCTTTAGCTTGTTGAATTATTGCTCCTTTAGCTTGTTGAATTATTGCATTTTTACTTGTTTGTTGAATTGTTGCACCTTTAACTTGTTGAATTGTTGCTCCTTTAGCTTGTTGAATTATTGCTCCTTTAGCTTGTTAAAGTTTTGCTCCTTTAGCTTGTTGAATTATTGCTCCATTAGCTTCTAGAATTGTTGCACCTTTAGCTTGTTGAATTATGGCCCTTTTTGCTTGTTGAATTATTGCTACTTTAGGTTGTTGAATTATTGCTCCTTTAGCTTGTTGAATTATTGCACCTTTAGCTTGTTGAATTATTGCTCCTTTAGCTTGATAAATTATTGTTCCTTGTTGAATCATATCATTTTACTTGTTTGTTGAATTATTGCTCTTATGGTTTCATTAATAATATTGTGTTAAACTGATATACGCTAATTGCTCTGTTGTTTGATATTTACTGTTTTCTTTGTTGGTTTATTTAAATGCATTTTTGTTGATTATTTAGTTTGACGTATTATCAACAAAGGAACATTCACACAAACCAACAGAGCAAACAGCATAATATTATAATTATATAATATATATATATATATATATATATATATATGTATATCACTTGGTTAGTTCAACATTTCTAAACTTGTACATCTTTTGTAATTGTTACTTGACAAGTTTTTATTATAAAACATTGTTATTATCAAATTTTTGTTTGACTTTCAGAGGGAGAAAACAGCTGGATCAAAATGTGTTATATCTATGAAGGGCACCACAACAACGATAACCAACCCTGAATCAGGAGATACAAAATCCTTCTCATTTGACCACTCCTACTGGTCACATGACAGTTATATTGAAGATGGTGAAGGAATTTATATCAAAGATACAGACTCATCAAATTATGCTGATCAGGTAAGAAATAAAATCTATCATCTAAATGATGTTGGACTAGATTTTACACATTTGAAAAAAAAATGTTATATTAAATTTTAAAGCTGGCAATGGCTTGAAAATATTTTTTTTGAAATTTGATATTTTATCCAAATAGTTTTTCATTTTTTGAGTGTTTTAAAGTGTTTAGTGTTGTTTTTTTTTTTTACTTGATTTTCATCAATTACCCTATGAAATAACAGTCTAAATCTTTGATCATTTTTCACATATGAAATATGAATACAGATGCAGTATAAAGCAGTCGGAACATTTTTCACATTTTAAGTTTTGACTGATAGCAGTTATGAATGTCTTAGTGTTTGAAGCTGATGATTCATTGGTCATAGTATCAAACACCAGCAAGGTTTCATGGTTTGTCCTTAATCAATAGATTTAACTTCTCATTGTTTCCGTTCACCAAACTGCTGAATGAATCAGCTTTGGTTAATCTGCAGATGTCCTATCCATCAAGATTAGTACAAATAGTTGCTTAACTACATTGAAGCTGAGAAAAACCATGGCCTGTTGAGATTTTAGGCTTGGGACTGATATTTACTTTGTTTTATTTATTACGTTTTAGAGACAAGTATACAGCGATTTAGGACAAGGTGTGTTGGACAATGCTTGGCAGGGATATAATGCCGCTCTTTTTGCTTATGGTCAAACAGGATCGGGAAAAAGTTACTCTATGATAGGGTATGGACCAAATAAAGGAATTGTACCTATAACATGTGAAGAACTCTTCAAGGTCATAGACTCAAATAAGGAAGAGAAGAAACAACTTCAGGTGTGTGGTAGTTTTATGTAGTTTTAAATTCTTTTTCAGTATTTAATATCTTTTTAATTGCTTTACATTAAAGGAGCTTTAAAATTTTCAAATAATTATATTTACACATATATATATATATTTATTTCTTATTTAATTGTTCTGCCAAGATGCTTATTAGTACATAGTGGATTAAAATTCCTTTTTTTGCAGACATAGACCATTTATGTCTTGAAGATTAATATTCTTATTCTTTCTCCCCTAAATACTATTTAAAGCTTTTGCTACTGGCATCTCTCCAGTATTTAATTACTCCTAAATTTAAGAAAAAAAACTTAAGTGTATTAATTTTCTTTTTATTATGAATAAATGAAATTTTGCAGATTATACACAAACCTTTTTGACTTTTGAAAAAAATGCAATTGAACATAGAATAAATGTTTACTAATAGGGGTTCCCTTCATTATTTTGAATTAAAATAAGAAAGCATGTGAATGAGATTTATAACCTGGCTTAATTATGGTTTACAATTTAATACTCATCAAAATTCAGATTTGACATTTTTATGTTGTATTTTAAGAAGGATCAAAATATTTTTAAAAAAATTTAAATTTATTGATGAATTATTATAGTAGTTAAATTTCTCTTTGCTGGACAAGCTTGTCAACATAAAGCTGATTGAGCTGTTTTAGATTTTTTCTGCATTTTTAAATGGAATTTTTGATTTACTGTCACTCAGAAAGGACGTATTTCATTGAACAGAATGTATATAAATAAAACTTTCAAACTTAAGTAATTCTTTAGCAGTTCTCTGAACATAGCATTTGACTTCAAGTTTGACATGTTTTAGCCATCGAAATTTATAAAATCATAATAAAAAAGAACCTTTTTGTACTAAATAAGAAGAGAGAAATATGATATTCAGGTTGTTTATGTATAAACTGTATATATACCTGTATAAAACTGTATATATACCTGTATACGTTTTTGCTCGTTAGGAAGCATGTGACAGATTTTGATCTTTTAAACATTGTCTGTATTGGCCCTTATTATCAATTCAAGTTTCTTATACATTGTCTGTATTGGCCCTTATTATCAATTCAAGTTTCTTATACATTGTCTGTATTGGCCCTTATTATCAATTCAAGTTTCTTATACATTGTCTGTATTGACCCTTATTATCAATTCAAGTTTCTTATACATTGTCTGTATTGGCCCTTATTATCAATTCAAGTTTCTTATACATTGTCTGTATTGGCCCTTATTATCAATTCAAGTTTCTTTTAACCCCATCGTACAAAAACTTAAATACCTGTGTATAACTTACCTTACTATTAAAGACTTGTGGTTAAAACAGCTTTGAATTAATTGTATATGGAATTAATAATGTATTTTATGAAAAGTATTTTTCTGTAAATATTTGATTTTTAATGGTGTGGCATTATTTTGAATTTTAAAAGAAAACTACTTTTTTAAATAAAAATTTGATAATAAATGGTGTGGCATAATTTAGAATTTAAAAAAAAAAGATTTTAATGATAAGGCATGATTTGGATTTAAAAAAAAATTAAAAAAAAAATAAAAAAATAAAAAAACCATTTTAATAAATACGTTGTATTTGAATTGTAATAATGTGGCAAGATCTGGATAGTTTTGGTTTGTTACATTATAAATATGTCCGAACATGTACCTGTAATTTTAATTAATGACTGATGTGTCTGTAATCCTTGTGTGCAACCATTGTTCCTTCTGATTTTGGAAAATGATATAATTATATATCGCAAGATAATTTTATTGTTAATCTTCAAATTTTGCGATTTGGAATATGTTGTACGTTTTAAATATTGTCATTGGCAACATTGTATAACAAGTGGTTGGGGCAGTTTATATTTGATTAAGACAACATTTAAATAAAAACTTCTAGAGACTACTTTTTTGGTTGGTTTAACTATTTATCTATGAACTTATAGAAAACAAGGCGCAGTTCATAAATGTACTACCATTTAGTTTTTTTCAGTGTCGGTCTGACTTTCTGAATGACAGTAATTGATATAAATCATTATAACTGGTAAATTGTATTCAGGCTCTGTATTACATGTGTCATATACCACTTTTTGAATTTAATCTTAAAAATACATTCAAAAAGTGGTATATGACACATGTATATAATTGTTACAGTCTTTGTTAACATGATAACTATATCTAAGGTATTAAATCGTAAACCATTCTTACAAAATCACTGCATGGTTTTATACATTAGTTGATATAAAATTTCCTTTATTTATTGCGTTTTGTTTTTAACTGCATGTAACTTTTTTGAATTTTTTGTTTTGGATACAATATTTCTGGATTTTTAAAGTATGATATTGTCACAGACACACCCTGAATGGCTATTGTAATTTTAATGAAAATATAAGATTGTTTTGGCCAGCGTTTATGCTACTTTTTGTCTTTCTAATGACTCAGCGTTACTTTGTTATGTGTTTTTTAGAATTTCCAAACCTACTAAAACATTTATTTAAATATGTGTCAAATATTTGCATTATTTCCTATTACGTTGCGGAACTAAAGGGGGTCTCTTTATATACCTCATAAATTGAAAAATATCTGATATAAAAAAACATTATTTTTAGACAATAAATATTTTCAAAACTAGCACACCTGTAAGTGGTTAGATTTGACATAAACGATGAACCAAAGTACGCAGTTTTACAAAGTTTTTTAAGTACAATTAAACAGTAAGTATAGATTGTAAATTTATGTCGTTTAATTGTCAAAACGTAAGTGTTTATTTTTACTTGTATGTATAAGGAACCAAGTAATTACGATTGGTTTATAGACGTTTTAACATATAAACCTCATATAAAAATTAAAGTATTTAACGTGAGTCATTTGAGAGCTTTTCCTTAATTCCTTATTTTCCTTGATCTTAGACAGATCAAACATTTTAAATCTGTTAATCCATTAATCCAAGTTAATTCTTCCATATACTCTTTTTTTTTATTTTTTTTTGTTACCAGTACTTAATATGTACTCCATAAATCTGGAAAAAGAAATTTGTATTATTATTGTTAATAAAATCTTGTGTTTCAAAGTACTTAAATTAAAAAAAAATCTTTTTTTTTTAAATACCTTAATTCTGTGTCTGTCTAGTTTGACATTTTAACTATTCAAAAATTGAAAAAAAATAATAAAATAAATAAATAAAACAAAAAACTTTTCTTTTTTATGCCTAAATATTTCTTTAAAAAAAAAATGCTTGGTGGACATTTAGAGTAAAATGTATTTCACATAACTTAAGGTAAATTACAGGAATCCTAAATTTTATTATACTTTCTGACTAATGAAATATACATTGGCCGTGGCGACTGTTCATTTGGGTTTTCCTCTTTCAACCATTTCTCATTGTTACCTGTACTGATCAATTAAAATTTCAAATTAAGAAATATTTCAAATTGCATCTAATAAAATTGATAACAATTTAAAAATTATATAATGAGTTTTACAGCCATTGACAGGTAAACTACCCAAGAAGCTAAATATGGATACACAATGTATTATGATTTTCCCCAGCTTTGGGGATTTTAACTTATCTTGGGAGGTATCTCAAGTTTCTTAAGCTTTGTATATATCTTGAGTTTCTGAATTTTTGTTTATAAAGACTTCGTATGTTATTGAGAATCAATAATAAATCACGTAGAAGTGCCTGGTGGATTATCTTACTTTTATTGTATTTCAGGGTAGATAATGCCTTTGTTGTGATTTGTATGGTACTGTAAATGTCCTAATAATTCAACTACTGTCATATTAAAATAGGGTCCAAAGACAACCATGCATATATTTTCAATAATGGTGGACCAATATTTATAACATGTACCTGGTATAAAGTGTACATATATATTATTAGTATACAGTTATTATATGTCTAATTTAGCAAAAGATACAAAAATACAAAATGAATAATTTCAGACAATAAAGAAAAAAAAAACGAGTGCTTGAGTTATTGGGATGTTTACTTCAGTATTTATTCCTTAATATGTTTTGTTGTTAAACTTGACATTACCTATTTCAGACGGCCTATCAGGTATATATATAATCATATAAGTATTGGGTTTGGTGTGAGGCTGTACCTAATTGCACTCTGTGTGAACTTGAATACAAATCCATTCTTCTCTTTACAGATTAATAAACTGCAGACATTTATTATATCCCTAAATCTCTTTCTTTCAATGTAGATCTATAAATAATAATACAATATGTGTAAAAACTTGTTTTTCATATGTTTTATGTGTACGTTTGTATTTATGGAAAAAGTGCAGCACATATGTTTCTCACCAGTAAAAACTTTATATACATGTGTAATTTTAAATTTATTTTTTTTTCAAAAAAAAAATAAATAAAAAATAAATAAATAAATAAATAAAAAAAACAGAAACATTGATTAAACATTTTACAAACAAGAAGATTGATCTTTGAGTCCTTTATAGATTGATAAATGTTAAATTAATTTTATCTATGGAAACCATGTGTTGTAGTTTTCCATATACATACATTACAAAATATGTTTATATAATTATAAATCTGAAACCTTTATGTTAATTCTACTAGAAAATTACACCTGTAGTTAGTAAGAGTAGATTTGTAATTTATGGTGTCTTGGGGAGTAGAGTGAGAATAGTTGCCAAAATGATGTCTTAGGATAGGGCATTTAGACATTTATCTGGAATCTGCCAATTTTTAAACAAAATGCAGTATATCAATTTATATATTTCAACAACTGTTCAAATGCTAAAGATTTTGCACTTAAAAAGATCAGGATCTTCTATTCCATTTTAAAGTTTTCCAATGATATTGTGATATAAATGATGTTAAAATCGATGTTAACTAGAAAAAGATTAAAATAATCAACTGATTTCCCAACCATCTCATAATTATTTTGAATTTTGAATACATTGTAAAGGGAAAACATGGTTGCAATGCTTTGTATATGTAGTAAGTCAAATGATTCTATTTAAATCAAAGGGTTTTTGAACATAATAATATCAAAATTTCCTAAACCCATTCATTAAAATAAGTGATGGGAATGCATTAAGTATCAGGAGAGAAGAGAAGGGGGAAAAACCCACAGTATTTGAAATATTTGTGGCTTATTAAATTGACCTTGTAAAATAGGAGATCTGATGGCATTAAAATGAGGTTGTGTTGTAGGTACTTGGGCAACCTCCATGTGGCTACAGCTATACTGGTTGTAATGACTTCTTGTAAATCACAGATTCTTGTAGACCTGTCTTATTTAGGGATTTTGGACAATGTTTTTTAAAGCTTTGTTAGCTTAACTTGTTAGTCGGCTAAAAATATGGGTGGTTAAAGTCAAATCAGCAAGTGGCACCTGTTAGTTGGCTAAAAATATGGGTGGTTTAAGTCAAATCAGCAAGTGGCACCTGTTAGTTGGCTAAAAATATGGGTGGTTTAAGTCAAATCACCAAGTGGCACCTGTTAGTTGGCTAAAAATATGGATGGTTTAAGTCAAATCACCAAGTGGCACCTGTTAGTTGGCTAAAAATATGGATGGTTTAAGTCAAATCACCAAGTGGCACCTGTTAGTTGGCTAAAAATATGGGTGGTTTAAGTCAAATCAGCAAGTGGCACCTGTTAGTTGGCTAAAAATATGGGTGGTTTAAGTCAAATCAGCAAGTGGCACAAGGGGATTGGTCTGGTGTTTTTGGTGGATATTTACTGTAATAAATATAATTATTAGTAATTTATTATAAATATATTATTAGTTTTGTTAATATTTTGAATTTTCACTAACCATTTGGTTAAGGTACATTACAGGTTTGGATTGTTAAAATTGCAATGAAACAAATGTTAACACCATGGTAACGGTTTAGACTTATTAACCAAGTTTTAATCAGTGGTATGGTTGTTAAAATATCTTGTGATTTATATGACTGTTCTTACATGACATTAGGAAGTGATTTTATAATTGCAAGATTGTCAACAATTTGCATTATGTAAAACCATGTAATAGGAAACAGAAAAAATGAAGCAGCTACACTGAAACTCAAACCCATAACCTTACCAATACTACCAGGATGCTTTACCAACTGAGCAACCTATCAAGCCCTGCCTGACAAATTTTCTACTTCCTTCTTAAGATTCAATACTATGAATCAAAACTTGGTTCTACCCTTTTTATCAACTTGTTTGTTGGCCACTCTCCAGGGATAGCACTAGCTCACAAATGTAACATGACGGAAAATGCAGCTGCCAAACAAGGACTAGAATCAGAATCTTCTGGTTACTAGCAAGGCACTTTACTGACCTTGCTACCAAGTCACATTTCCAGCCTGGTCTGCCACACACAGACGACTGCTACTGAGTAAATATTAAGTCATATAAAGTAGAATGTTGTGGTTTTAAGTAGAGTGTGTAACAATGCTTATGGGCTTAAATCTACAAGTAACTTAAAGATTGATTTACTGATAAAAACTTGCATTTTTTATTTGTTCATTATTAAATTTAAATCATTTTTTGCTGATAAGGGCATGCATTTTATTTATTATATAAAGTATAAAAAATAACATTGATTTTATGATAAGAGTGTGTATTTTGTTTCTATGATGCGCTGTCAGAACTGTCAAAAGTCTAGTCCAATTAAAACATTTACAGTACCAAAGTTAGATAAAAAAAATTCACTTTATTTTTCAAGCCAACTTTTTTTGTATATTGTTGAATTTAATAAATACTTATCTCAGACTGATATTTTAAATTGGCAGTTTTCTGGCAAAGATGTATCATATTGGTTTAAATCTGTCATCTGTTTTACCATACTTGGTCCATTGTCACATGTTTGATATATCATGCTTGGTTATACACATATAGGGTTATTTGTTAGCCTGGTTATATAAGGTCATTTAAAGAAATGGTTATATAGGGTCATTTGATGGACTGGTTATATACCGGTAGTGTTATTTGATGAACTGTAATAGAGGCTTATTTGATGGACTGGTAATAGAAGATTACTAGTATTTTATAAACTGTGATATAGGGTCATTTGATGAACTGGTTAAATAGGGTTATTCAATGAACTGGTGATATAGGGTTATTTGATTAACTGGTTATTTAAGGTTATTTGATGAACTAATTATATAGGGTCATTTGATGGACTGGTTACATAAGGGTACCTGATGAACTGGTTATATAGGGTTATTTGATGAATTTGTCATATATGGTTATTTGGTGGACTGGTTATATAAGGTTATTTGATTAATTGGTTATATAAGGTTATTTGATGAACTGGTTATATAGGATTATTTGATTAACTGTGATATAGGGTCATTTGATGAACAGGTCATATAGGGTTATTTTTTTAACTGGTTATATAGGGTTATTTGATGAACTGGTTATATAGGATTATTTGATTAACTGTGATATAGGGTCATTTGATGAATTGGCCATATATGGTTATTTTTTTAACTTGTTATATAAGGTTATTTGATTAACTATGACCTTTTATTGTTACTACTGGTATATAACAATAGTATTCCTGATGATAATGTTATAGATGGATGTTAAGAGATACAAAACCTAAGTGGTTCAAACCAGATTTTTCTTTAAATTTTGTTATGAAATGATTTAGTTGACCACATTGCAAACTGTCATTTGCTAAAATCATAAATATAATTACTTCAGTGACCAATTCTAGGTCAAGTTTTATCTTGTGGATATTTTTAGTCATTTTCAGATTACCTATTTATTTATTTATTTATTTATTTATTTATTTATTTATTTATTTATTTATTTTCATTATTATTTTGTTTATTTTTGATAATTTTATCATATAAAACAAAGTATCTACATTTAAGATGACATAACCAATAGTACTAAAGTAACTTCATGAGTTTCTTTTTTTTTCATTTAACTTATTTGAGTACATTGTAATATTTATGTTGTATATAGATCTAAGTGTTATGTAAACTAGCACATAGGGATATGATAGATTGATTTACCGGTACCAATAGTTACCCAATAGTTACCATATATAGATCCATAAATTTGGCCTCATGATGACACTCTTGTACGTCTTCACTCTTATCCAGACTAATGAGGTTTGAGTACTTGTACACCAGTAAATCAAGCTAGTACTTAATATTTGGTACTGTTTAGCAGATCTTATATGTGATAAGATGTTGTCCGGATAATCAATGTTATAAAGATTCAATTTTGGAAAAAATTGTGATTTATTTTGACATTTTACTTTAATAAATCACAGAATCCTAAAAAGTTGAACAAATCAGAAAGTTTCAAGCTATAGACTTGAATCTTATGTCATCCTAGAATCTCACTAACTTCAGTTTGATTGGAGATGTTCATCTGCCTAATAGATCATGAACCTTATATATATATATATATATATATATATATATATATATATATATATATATATATATATATATATATATATGTGTGTGTGTGTGTGTGTGTGTGTGTGTGTGTGTGTGTGTGTGTGTGTGTGTGTGTGTGTACAAAGTGATTTTTATGATAAGCATCAGAACCTATCTACAGTTTGATTGGAGATGTTCATCTATCTAGTAGATCACTGACCTGATTTATATATGTGTACAAAGTGATTTTTATGACAAGCAGCAAAATCTATCTGCAGTTTGATTGGAGATGTTCATCTATCTAGTAGATCACTGACCTGATTTATATATGTGTACAAAGTGATTTTTATGACAAGCAGCAGAATCTATCTGCAGTTTGATTGGAGATGTTCATCTATCTAGTAGATCACTGACCTGATTTATATATGTGTACAAAGTGATTTTTATTACAAGCAGCAGAATCTATCTGCAGTTTGATTGGAGATGTTCATCTATCTTGTAAATTACTGAGCTGATTTATACATGTATCCAAAGTTATTTTTAGTAAGCAACTGAACCTATCCTCAGTTCATAGTGATAGTCAAGAGAGCTGCTGAATCTATCTGTGGTTTGATTGGAGATATTCATCTATCTGGTAGATCACTGAACTGATAAATACATGTATACTGGTAATAATTGATTTTCATAGTAAGTTGCTGAATTAAAATAACCATTTATTTTAAGCTGAAATTTGAGCGACAATGGCAATTGTTTTTGGTTTTCTTTGTTTGTTTGTTTCACTGTCTGGAGTTTGTTTTCCATACATTTAACTTAGATACTTTTATTATTATGTGACAAGTTTATATATAAATGTATATATATTATATTTACTTGCAAAAGCAAGTAAATTAAGTAAGTTTGTGTTGCTAAGGAAAATATTGTGAACTTTTGTCGTTAATTTATATTGACTGTTAATGGCATGGAAATGATTAATTTTTTATAATATATACTTAATAAAACCTGTAGACTATAAATTACTGGTTATTTCCATAAAGAGCCACAAAATTAATGAATTCATAAAACCCATGTTTTTATACAGAAAATAAGCTAAGATTATAAACATGCCACTTCAAACACATGTGCCATATAATTAAATTTTAATAAATAATCATTTCATTTTATTTAATTTTACAATAAAATGGGTTATAATGAAGGCTTTACAATTTGTAATGTGAGATCATTACTTACCTACACGGAGTTAATTAAGTTACAAAAAAGTAATTACTTACACTAAAATTCTTATAAAGAAGAAATCTGAAAATGTTCGTTAAGTTGTAAATGATTTATTTGATTAATGATCTTTTAATGACAAAACACCTGTTTTCTATTGAAAAACCAGTGAATAAAATTTTCAATTAACATAGAAAATTTGCTTTGATAAAATTTCTTTATTTAGTAAAGACTTTGTTTTTTAAAAAAATTCTTTATTTTTGTGAAAAGTTTGTTTTCAGGTATTCTTTATTTTAGTTAAAGTAACATCTAGTTCATCTAATACCAATATAATAATAATGAAAATATTTAGAAGACAAATTCTGTATACAGTACTGGTAATCCATATAATGGGTTACGTAAAAATGTATACAGTCTCAATGAAACTAAATATATTACAGTTATATTAAATAATTAATTATAAGTCTTACATAACAAATTGTTTTAAACATTCAAACACAAATTTTAAAAATGGTTTTCAAGTTCTTCGGTTGAGAAAGGTTTCCAATGCATCCTGGTTAGACAGATTAAATAAACAATATGTAAAAATGTATAAGTTATTGAAGGTCGATGGGTGTGATATTTACTATACGAAGTATATTTCAGAAATCCCGCAGTGAAATTCTGAGAAAAAGACAATCAATTAAATATTTGTTATTGTATTTATTTGTACCTGGTGTATACAAGATACAACAATACAGTCTTTAATAATGGAAACTTTTAAATAGATTAAAATTAAAAATAAATTATACTTTAATATCAGGGTGTTTTGTATGTGGTAAATAGTACTTATTGAATCCTAATGAATTAAGTTAGAGATCTATATGGGGGGGGGGGTGACATTTAATGATAAAACATGACTAAAGTATGCATTGTTATTGTAAGTGTGCTGAGTTGCAAGTATGCACATAGTGACATATAGTAGATGAGTTTTAACATGTGTATACAACTTCTATTGTCAAAAAACTCAACCATGGTATATCGTATGACACACCCCTACCAACATACACTACAAATAAATATTACTAGCTCCCTGTAGACTAAGACAGATAAGGGTTACTCATAATTAAATCACAATAAAATCTATATATATAAAGTCAAACATGTCTGTATAGAACATCTGAATTTTGTTTTACATTACAATTCACCAAGTTTTCAGTATTTTGTAATCATACACACATCTATTCCATTGATCTCTAGGGTCCATCTAACTTCCAAATATGTGTTTTGTAAATCATGTACTAGAATATGCTTTTAATATAACAACTTTTAGAGTGCTTACCACATTCATATGAGCTCACAAGTAATTACTTTATAAGCCTGGTGACAAGTGAACATGGAAACGACCTCCATTTATATAATTATTTTTGTATACATTGTAAAAATTCACAAAAAAAAAAAAAAAAAAAAAAAAAAAAAACCCACCATACATAGATATGTTATGAGTTATATTAAATGCTAAACATTATAAAGTATTGATTTATAATATGTATTTAATGTACATTTCAATTGAAATAGACGTTGATGTCCAGGTCTTTGTTCTTATTATTGCACTCACTCGATCACACAGATTACATAATTCAGATATAACTTTTTTTAGACAAATTGTTTCTGTATACAGAGAGTGCACATATATATGTATAGCTACAAAGTAAACATTGTTCAGCTGAACATTTCAGTAACTTGTATTGCACCAGGTTCTTGGTTGAGTTGGTAATCTTATCATGTACTTGAGTTGTGTTCTTGGTTGTGTTGGCTGTTTTATCATTAACTTATATTGTATTTTGTTCGTGTTTACATAGGTTGTTTAATCAATAACTTGTATAGTGTTCTTGGTTGTGTTGGCTGTTGCCAAGTCCGGTTTTTTAGTTACAATTTTTTTTTTGTCAGAATTAAAATTTAAGTATATTGTAAACATCGCAGGAAGCTAAATATTGATTTAATTGCTATCATGAACAAGTTATGCATAATTGTCAATATGGTAATATATGTTTGTGCAAAAATGTTCTAGTAATTATATAATATCTTTCAATTTCCAACGTGTTAAACATTCTTATAATTATATATATATATATATATTTGTTTATCTTTCAATTTTCAATGTTTTTTGAGTATGTGTATTTGTGAAAGAGTAGTTTAATTAAATAACAAAGTAAACTTTATAATAGAAGTAATTATAGATATTTCTGTAGTTTGACATCACATGTAGTTTGTTTGTACACAAGTTCTATCTTTGTAATATCACCACGTTTTTGTCTTAGTTTGTCTTTTTTGTAGATATAAAAATAAAAGAAGGAACTTCGACAAAAATCACCTATAGACCGACTAATAACCATGATCATTGTAAAAATTCAGAATATTTTCCTTAACAGTTGTTTTATTGGAGATGTTCATCTAATCAACCACTTTAAAATCTTAAATGAACATTATAATAAATTGTATATCATAGCAAGAAGTAAATGATTTAGTGATACTAACATTAAATATATCACATTTGAACGTAAAAAAATTAAAGAACATACTTTGGACAAATTGAGGTGTAAGAAATGTTTTGACCCTAAACTTCCCTAAATATTGAGTTTTGAAATAAATGTTATCCAAATGATTATAATTAACATTTTATTTGGTATATAATTATCTTTTGTTCCAATTCCAAGTTAACTGTTTTTGAATTAAAATTTAAACTGATTTAAATGGTACCATATCAGTTAAGATTATGTTAATCCTCATCCTACATGCACGAATAAAGAGTTATATTGGACATGGTATGTCTTGATTTGTTTAAATGTTTTGTTTTATTAGCAAAAAATAATAATAATAATAAATACCCATACCGAAATAAGATATAACTAAGTTATAACTTTTGTAACTAAAAAAAGTTACAAAAAAGTTATAACTAAGTTATCGGAGTTTGGAACCGCATGTTTTATGCGAGGTATAATTTAGTTATAACTTAGTTACAAAAAAGTCATAACTCAAATATAACTTTTCATCTTTTATTTCAACATAAATACAACATAAATAAATAAATAAATAAATGTACAATTTATGTATGCCACATGTGTTAATGTTTCACCTACATTAAAATTAGTTTACCAATTTTGTTTACTGGAACATTGTTACAAATAAATATCTGCCATATTGATGACAATTCGTAAGCAGATTATTACTTCCACATAACACCCTTTTGCTAGTATGAAGTTTTATTTTAACTGTATATTAACAGAAGTTAATTTCAAAACTTTCTTATCTGCGAGAGTAGTTGTTTTACTGACTCAGTAAGGTGTTTGTATTATTTGGGGGAAAAAGATTATATTGCTAACAATGGATCAGTGTTTGTTATCCAGATTCCTGGTTTCAAATATTTCCTGATATGCACAAGATTTACAGCATTTTTTAATATGAAATGGTTTTAAAACCCATAATAATTTAGAACACATATATGCTTAAAAAATAAGAATAGTCTTATTACATTTCATGTTCATAATTTGCATGTTTAACAGATATTGAAGTTCTGTTGGTGCAGATAGCATGTTTATTTATTTTTGCATGCATTATAATAGGTTTTGCATTTTATGAATTAATTAAATCAAAATTTTTAATTTTCTAAAAAGTTATAAATATATAAGATACCTTAATAAAATATGGGATGTTTTTTTCATACAGGTATCTTTCAGTATGCTGGAGATATACAATGAACAGGTAAAAGATTTACTAGTCAAAGCTAAACCACAGGCTGGAGGACTCAAAATACGTCAAAATCCAAAAGTCGGATTTTATGTGGAAGGTCTGAAGGTAAGTAATGACTTGTTAGAACTTTTGTTTGCTGTTTCAAGGGAGAGGCAAATTTTTCTTAAAAATTATATGATGAGATAAAACTGCAAAAAATAATTTATACACTACATTGAGATTTGAGTTTGAGGATGTACATAGGCACCAAAAATAAGTGTTGTATCATTTAAAAGGGGGCTGCTGATAGAGATCAACTTTATGATTCTTACAAATGACCACTACTTTTAAATTATTTTTCAAATGTTTTTTACCTATATTAAATTTTGATCAGGAATTATGTGTTGAAGTAGAACTATTATTTTTACAGCAAGTTCCTGTTCAGAATTATAAGCAGATAGCCAAGCTAATGGAACAAGGAACATTTAACAGAACGACAGCATCTACAAACATGAATGCCACAAGTAGCAGGTCACACATGGTCATCACAATCAGATTTGAACAGGTAAGATACATATTGCATTGTCTTTAAACTAAATACTTTATAGACTTGGATATTGTTCACACAACAATGTCAATATTGTTGATTAGATAAATTTGACATTGGCCAGTTCAGGGGAGGGGTTGTGTGGCATTGCAACCCCCTTTGAAAAATTCAAAAGAGAGACAAGAGAGTGAAATGTGGCCAAAAGGCCTCCAGAAATGTTAAAAATCTGTTTTTTGCTGGAGGATTTGCTTGGACTTTTTTAACTTGCGCTAAATTCCTTGTTTTATTGGACAGTTTTTTATTGTACAATTAATCAAGTATAGCAGATTATTGCATATGATTTCAAATCACAGAGCTTGTTTTTTAGATATCCCCTGGCCAGTCAAATCTGTGATAAATCAGCATAAAATCTTAATAAATATCTCATTAAAATGCTTACATGTGTTTGTTAACCTTTTTTTATATCCAAACTAATAACTTTAAGTGAATATTTTTTATAATAAATTCATTTAAATGTCGTAGCTTATTATGTTCATCAGTTTATATTCAATATCATTCAACCAAAAAAAAGTTAAACTTGGTGATTATAAGAATATCAAGACCAGGTAACAGTATATAAAAACGAGTTCAAAATTAATTAACCTCCCGTGTTGAATATCATGTACAATTCTGTAAGTGCCACATTTGTGTGTTGTTGACTAGTTTATTTAAGGTCAATATCACGTCTTATATCAGTTTGGAATCAAAATATCTTAAAACCCTACGAATTTTAATAATTGTAATGGAATACATGTATTGTGTATCTAGAAAATTGAACTAGTTTTAAGAATTAAAATGTGAACTAATGAATAACCTTAGGAATTAAATTACTCTGAAAACTGATACATGTACATGTTTTTATGATTTTTAACTTTGAATTTTCTCCTTATGTAAATGGTCAGAGTACATTTTTGAAAGATCATGCCTAATTTTATTTTTATGTGACCCATTTGCAAAAAATTCTAAAATTGACAAATGAACAAAAACCTGTTAAGGTTTGGTAACAAAGTTCAATGTTTTTTCTCTTCATGTATTGTTTCATTTTTTATAAAGTAACTGTCAATTTTTTTTTTTTTTTTTTTAATTTAATTTTTATTTATTTTATTTTATTTTTTATTTGAAGCCACAGAAATTTATGTTAACTTTAAACCTACATACACTTAACCAGAACTGCTAGACTGTTCTATGTGTGCAGTCTCTAAATCAGAACTGCTAGACTGTTAATTATTATTATCTATTAATGTTTGTGCAGTCTTCAGAACTTGATTAGTTATCTCCATTTTGTTATATGATTCCTATCAACAATGTCACAACTATTTTTGACATAAATACAGGTCTAAAATTTTAATCTTAACAAAAATCTTTGCTGTACTGTACTGGCTGATTATTTTTAGCTCACCTGACCAAAGGTTATGTAAGCTTATGTCATAGCACAGTGTGTTTATGTGCATGTGTGCGTGCATGTGTGCATCGTTAACACACATTTTCGACTTCTCCTCAGAAAGTACTGGACAGATTTCAATGAGACTTGGCCAGAAGCATATCTGGGCAGGTGCAATTCAGATTTGTTTTGTGGTATTGCCATGGCTACCAAAATTAGCTCATGGTAACCTAGGGGTACAAAAATCTTTAAAAATCTTCTCCAAAACCAATGATGGGAGAAAAAATCCGATGTGATATTTGGCTTCTCTAGGGTCTTAAGCCTATAGTTTGTTCATTTCATGAAATTCGGTCAAAAAATGGGTTATCCATTTTTGCGTTTAATTTTAAAAATTTCGTAAAATGGCTTCAAATTGTTATAACTTGACTATTTGAACAGGTATTAACATGGGGTTTTTGCAGTTTTAGGCTACTTTCTCCAAACTTTTAATGATATATAAATCAAAACATGTTCAGCATGACAAAATTTTAAAAGATACAAAGTTTGGTAACTATATGATAATGCATGTAGGAGTTGTTGTCTCTGAAATGTTATTTTTTGCTTATAAAAAAATAAAATTGTGCATTAGCTTGAAAACTATTAACTTTTTGCATAGGCATGTATATTATACTATTGTAGGTATTGACATGATGATCATTTTGATATATTTACAATGACATTATTCTTGTTTCAATAAAATATTTGACGTCGACTATACTTGGTAACTTCATAAATACAATGCTCCACGTGCAAACAGTGACATCATAGACTTTACCCGCAGATTGCGGGAAAACTTTTTCTAAATTGACGTATAGAATTTTCAAATTGGCATCCATTCATCCGTCTTTTTTGACAAATTCATCTTTTAATAATTGTTTATTCAATTTTCACTTGAAAATGTAATTCATGTTTGTTGTTATTTATCAAATTTAATAAATAATTCATAACTAGATTGATCAGTGGGCGGGATCAGATGTCAAATGTTAGTTACATGTTGGGGGGGGTCAGACGTCAAATGTTCTTTTTCAATGACAGGGGACAACCGATTTTTCTGAGAAGCTGCACCAGCAGTACATTTCCAAACCGTTTTCAAAATTACATGAAAATTGTGAGTCAGATATAAAATTATTTTTAATAAATATTGTAAATATAAGAAATAAGAAATTGGCCTTTTATGCAAAAATTTGAGACAGTCCATTATATTTTACAAGTTCATAAAGACATTGGAAAATTACTTTATTTCTTAAATATGGCTCAAGGTCATACGTTCAAAGGTCAAAGTCATAGGTGCATAAAAAGACTTAAATTGTTAATTATCTTGGAAACTTCTATTAACTTTTTGTATAGGCTTGTATATGCTTGTGTTGTCTTTTAAAGTGCTTCATTCTGACACACAATCTTACAATCTGAGTTTATTTTACGAATTCTAAGCCAAGCAGTTTTTTGTTTTTTTTCCAGAACACTCCAGTTTCCTCCACAATCCCAGAACTGACTAACTTTATTTAAGTTAAAAAATCTTGACTTTGGTTTAAAACTTCCTTTCTCCACTTCCATTCCATTATGACAGTTGTTGCTATGTTAAGGAAACAAATTTTTTTGTGATTATCACATTTGTTTTCAGTAAACAGTAATTTCTGAAATTACTCATCTGTCAATCAATAAGGCTACTCATTTATTCATGTATTATCATTAATCATGATGTTTTTACTTAGACATTCAGATATCTATCAGATATGCAATTCCTTTTTATAGAGATATATATACATACAGGATTATAAAATTTCTGAAGGTGTTACAGATTTCCTAGAAATATAAAGGATACTTTAATGTTACATAAATATTGATTTCCTTATCTTTGAGTATGAATTGACCATTACACCTGGGTATAAACAGACAGATATAATTACTGATATGTGGCAATATTATTGATAAAAGCTCTGTTTAATGATTTGTTTATAATTGGTTGTCAAGGTAGCAGCATTATTTTATTGTATTCCCGGAAAAGTAAAAAAATATACATATATTTATTAGCAAATTTTATGGTCCATAAAAAATTGAAAATGCAGCTTTTTCTGAGAAATAAACAGACCATTACAAATTTTCAGATATTGATAAAAAGGAATGCTTCAAATTCTATGCATCATCTTGGATGAAAAATATAATCATTTATTGACTGATTCTTAGAAAATAATTATCAATGAAACCAAAGACAAAGCATATAAGGCATAATTCAGATTCAACTGAAAAACGATGTTCTTGGTAGATAATGAGAAAATTTTCAAAATTTTTCTTTTATTTATTTTAATGATAATAAAGTTTTCCTCTTTTTAATGATTAAAAAACTAACCATCTGTAGTGAGTTTATCAGTAAATAACTTACCATCTGTAGGGAGTTTATCAGTAAATAACTAACCATCTGTAGTGAGTTTATCAGTACAAAACTAAACATCTGTAGTGAGTTTATCAGTAATAAAACTAAGCATCTGTAGTGAGTTTATCAGTAAATAACTAACCATCTGTAGTGAGTTTATCAGTACAAAACTAAACATCTGTAGTGAGTTTATCAGTAAAAAACTAAACAACTGTAGTGAGTTTATCAGTAAAAAACTAAACATCTGTAGTGATTTTATCAGTAAAAAACTAAACATCTGTAGTGAGTTTATCAGTAAAAAACTAAACATCTGTAGTGAGTTTATCAGTAAATAACTAACCATCTGTAGTGAGTTTATCAGTAAAATCTAAACATCTGTAGTGAGTTTATCAGTAAAAAACTAAACATCTGTAGTGAGTTTATCGGTAAATAACTAACCATCTGTAGTGAGTTTATCAGTAAAAAACTAACCATCTGTAGTGAGTTTATCAGTAAAAAACTAACCATCTGTAGTGAGTTTATCAGTAAAAAACTAACCATCTGTAGTGAGTTTATCAGTAAAAACTAAACAACTGTAGTGAGTTTATCAGTAAAAAACTATCTGTAGTGAGTTTATCAGTAAAAAACTATCTGTAGTGAGTTTATCAGTAAGGTTAAGTGGTTACTAAAATTGTTTCTGGTGGTACTTATTGTTTGGAATTGTCTTTGATATAAGTGGCTTTTTTTTTCTGGCAAAGAATTATTAATGGTCAATAAAAATTTTAGAATGTTTATAAATAATCAACATCTAAAAAATTTCATTAACCTGAATCAGATTTTAGATTTAGAAAATAAAATTTGAGTAATAATCCAAAACTTATGTTAAAATCATGTCAGCTAAAGTGGTAGTTGTTTCTGTTTCAGACCTAAATTATAACAAGAGAGGTGTTGAGGAGAGACTTGACAAAAATTAATTTGCATTTTAAGATGTAGGTTGAACAACAGATAAATGATTCAAAGCTTGTTACTTTGTTTATTTCCTGGTTTTATTTCATAAAATTTAACATTGCTCCAATTAACTTAGCTGTCGGTGAAAATCAATAGATATGAATAAAAATGCTTCACCCTGCTGAATCCAGGATAATTACAGACCAGTTTAAACATTAGGCTCAGGTAATTTGGTTCATTAGAATGTTGCTGTACTTTCCAGTTGTTGTATCAAGGCAGTCAGGTTTGGGTATTGGTGAAAAGAGTAAGTGTCCACATCAGCATTATTGCATCTATTTGCAGCTGAAAATTTTAAATTACAACATTATGAATAATAATAACATTAAATTGATTTTTAACTAAATACAAATGTAAGTTTAAAAAATTATGCTGACTTGATAAAAACCTCTCAATTCACAGATAAAAAATAAATAAATGACTGGATAATGTATAATAGAAATTACGTTTTAGTTAACAAGTTTATTTAAGGAAGTATAAAATTTAATGTTCACTGACATTACTAAAAACATCTTGAATCAATGATGCTTAATAAAAAACCTTCCTTGTAGCTTCAAAGTCATTATGTTCAAGTATAATGTGTTGGATAGATTGTTGACCTTGAAAAGGGAAAAGAAGGGTACATAGAGATTACTAATGATTTTCAGCAAGCCTACTGAATGACTTTCTAAAGCTAGGGTTCGTTGTCACTATAATTATTTCACTGTCACTGTAAGTCAGTGATTTTGATTACAGGACCACCAGACCTCACTGTAAGGGTTCATTAAAGATGTGGACTTTTTACAATACTTGATTTTTGTCACCTTATAATCTGCCAGGGTTCAGTTTAATGTTACATATTTTAACGATTCTCGGTCTCATTTTAAATTTTCTTTGATAAACTTTCTTACTCTTGGCAATCAGTAAAGTCGACATTCAGACGTAAGATTTTGTTAAAATTATAAACAACATGACATCCACTGTTTAAATTTTTAAACATAATAACCCAAAATTTTCTTTAAACTTTTAGAAATCTTGTAATTCCCATGACATCCATTGAGTAAGTTTATACCAACCTTTACAATTTTATTATGTATAAAAGTAATTTCATGCAGCACTTTAAAATTTTCAATACAAGAATTAATGTTTGTCTATTCAATATGAAAAAATATATATTGACAGTTGCATAATCATGCACAATTACAAGCTCTTCAAAACAAATTGTTCAAACATGAACAAAAAATGTTTATACAGAATTATTGGTTTTGAATTATAAATGAAATACCAACAAATGCCGACAAATACAAGTAATGTCAATAGTGATTGAAGTCAATAAATATGTTCTAAATAGAAATCTGTAAAGAATGGGTTGAAACCCAAATGGGAGGCTCTTATTTTATATTGTAATGCATCCAGTCCATCTGTCTATGGTTCACACCTTTTGTCCACACCAATGCTCCTATACCCTCAGTTGGATTTTGGGGAAACTATAAGAAGATTTGTTGTGTATATTATCTTCTGGTTAGATGAATTTTCCAGGAGTTATGACCCTATGAAATTTTTCAATGATTATTTTGTCCAGACTAGATTTCTGAAGTTCTTGTTCAGAATTTAATGAAACTTGGTAGGAATGATAAATAATACATGTCATTGTTCTCCTGTTCTGGTTCATTAATTCTTGTAGGAGTTATGGCCCTTATTTTTAAAAAAATCATTATTTTTGATTATGAAACTTGGTTGGAACTATAAAATAATGTCTCTTTCTGTAACTTTTTTTTTTTTTTTTTTTTTTTTTTTTGAGTTATAGTTCTTTGATTTTTATCATTCCTTCATTTTAAGAGTATTTCTCTGTAATTCCCATGCAGGGTTTGATTAAACTTGATAGATGTGGTTAACATGATGTATGGGTGTGTTCCAATTTGTTTGATTTTATTTGTTACGGCCATGAGCATATGTTCATATTTGTGATATGATATACTTTATGATTGATGTAATAAAAAGTTATTTCAAATGATCAAGACTACAAATACGTCAATTTCTTTCATATATTATTCACATAATTTGAATATGTTTCTTATTAATTTGTATGCAATCTTTTATTCTTTTATGTATGTATTTATAATGGCAGTGGCTGAGTTACAAATACCTATTGGCGGGGATCTTGCTTTCACTGAAAGCTGTTGTATACATTACTATTATAGCATAAAACCAAGACTCTATATATTTCAAAGACACAAAATTAATATACATAAGAGACTGAAGTTTTTAAAACCTTTAAATGTTTAATGGACCAGAAACCTGCAGATATATTATTATGTAATCTTATATATATATATATATATATATATATATATATATATATATAATGTAACATGTATATTCATATATACTTTTTACTTTTAAAAGTTTTTACTAAACATAGTGAGAATGAGGACACTATTGTGGACACCTGAGCCCGACCACATGTACCTAAATAAATAATCTCTATGTACTAGTTAAACCCTTTTTAAAATCGATTTGATATTAAAAATTAAAATCTTTTTAAAATAAAATGTCAATTAGAATAACAACAATTTTTTTTATTTATTTAGTTTGCTATTAACAACATCGGTGGTAGATCTAGTTGTTTTTTTTTTTTTTTTTTTTTTTTTTTTGCTTTACACAGCATAGGTGGTACGAATGCTTTGACAAAATGTCCTACACCCCAGTCAAAGTTTTCTGGAGCCCTGATAAATATATATATATATATATATAATGTAACATGTATATTGATATATTCATATATACTTTTTACTTTTAAAAGTTTTCACTATACATAGTGAGAATGAGGTTGGGCTCATGCATCTCAGTACTTCATTATCTCTTTCATGATAAATAGTATATACTCCAAAATAAGATAAAACCATTGACCTCATGCATGCAACTTGTTGACATGTGGACCATGTTTGATAATGTATATATATTTGTATACTTTTTTTAAAATATAACATGACCTATATCTGTCCTTAAAACTTTAAAACATGTGTAAATTTAACTTTAAAGAATGCATTGTACTTATCATGTATATCTTATCTGTAATCAAACACAGGAGATTTATAGATATTGGTAAAACCTTTGATTCCATAAGTCACGCTAATCAATACATATTTTAAAACAAAGTTCACCATTTTGTTTATATTTACATATTCTGGAAAATGTAATAAAATATTTTAACACATTGTACCAAAAGTTAAATATTTAAACCAGTAAAATTTTCACACTTGAACACCTTAATTTTTATCAATCAGTGAATTAAAATTATTTATTAATAAATTATTTTTTTTGTTCATGGTTTAGATGTGTTTTTCTCATAGCAGTTTTCTATATGTCAAATATTTCAGTTGGTTTATAAATTATTGTAAGACTATTAGATATTTAAAGTGGTTTATATATAAACATTGTTAAAACTATCACAAGTTCAGAAAGAAAGATAGTGAGATTTGAAACCCCTTACATAAGTTTATAAAAAACAAGTAGTAGAGAAGTATTTATGCCCTTAGTTCTTTCACTTATATTGAAGTGGCTTGGGCTGGGCTGGTCTGAGGAGATCAGAGTGTCCACAAAAAACTGCTGACCTTCAGCAATAGAAATGACAAACTTCTCACATTAAGATCTGTCCTAGTGGAATAAAAACCAGAAAGACTGGCAGTAAATCACTATGTGATATCTAGTGTATACATCACTGCCACATCAAAACTACCTCAGCTGTGCGACAATTCAAACCAGAAAGTCTGGCAGTAAATCACTATGTGATATCTACTGAATACATCACTACCACACCAAGACTACCTAAGCTCTGCCGCAATTCAAACCAGAAAGTCTGGCAGTAAATCACTATGTGATATCTACTGTATACATCACTGCCACACCAAGACTACCTCAGCTGTGCGACAATTCAAACCAGAAAGCCTGGCAGTAATTCGTAAGATCACTATGTTATATCTATTGTATAAATCACTGCCACACCAAGACTACCTAAGCTCTGCCGCAATTCAAACCAGAAAGTCTGGCAGTAAATCACTATGTGATATCTACTGTATACATCACTGCCACACCAAGACTACCTCAGCTCTGCTACAATTCAAACCAGAAAGTCTGGCAGTAAATCATTATGTGATATCTAGTGTATACATCACTGCCACACCAAGACCAACTCAGCTGTGCCACAATTCAAACCAGAAAGCCTGGCAGTAAATCACTATGTGATATCTACTGTATACATCACTGCCACACCTGGACTAGCTCAGCTCTCGCCACAATTCAAACCACAGAGCCTGGCAGTATATCACTATGTGATATCTACTGTATACATCCCTGCCACACCTGGACTAGCTCAGCTGTGCCACACCAGGACTACCTCAGCTATGCCACATGTTTAAACTTTTCTTACTTTTTATTAGGTGATTTGTAATGACTTTGGAGAAAGCAACACGAGGAGTAGTGATATTAACCTTGTGGATTTAGCAGGAAGTGAGAGGGCAGATTCCACAGGTGCAACTGGGGACAGGTTAAAAGAAGGATCTGCCATTAATCAAAGTTTATCTACACTGGGTAATGTTATAAGGTGAGCTAAAACGCTTTATATCAATCATTCCTTTATATCAAAATTCAATTTTATTGACTTAATATATCCTTACACTTAAGCCCAATATTTGAACAGATCCTAGTTTTAAAAAAGAATGTTAGAAGTGCTTCATCATCTTTCTGTATTCAGTTGCTACTTTACTTATAACCGAGTAATGCAATCTTTTTTATCTAAGTATTTCCCTGAGAGTTCTTCCACATGTATTTTGAGATTAATCACTTTTCTAAATAAATTATATTCCTAAGTATTTTTACATAGCATTGGTTATCCTTGGTTTTTAACCATGTACGTGCCCTGACTTAATAATAAAATGCTAACATCAGATATAGAATATAAGTACAAGGTAACTTATTGTGATTTATTACTATTCATATAAATTTCTTTAATAATAATTGCATCAATACTATTTTGGCATATTTTTTATATTGAAATCAATGGGAGCGTGTATTATGCCATCGCATATAACATGGCATATTTCACGCACGTGAGTAAGGATGCGGAGCTTCCTATTGTCACGTGATGAAATATGGGTGGAGTCACATCCCTATATGGGACACATAATTCACAATCGTTACTGTTTTTGAATTGTAAGTATATTCGAACGTTCAAGGAATGCCTGTAAATAACATAGATTGTAAACAAACTTGACCACGGCACTTTACACAACCAAGCGGTCCGTGATTCAACTGAAAAAGACAAACATAGATTGTAAACAAACTTTGACAAACATAGATTGTAAACAAATTTTCTTAAGCATTGACCACGGCGCTTTACATAACCAAGCGGTCCGTGATTCAACTGAAAAAGACAATCTCCGGACAACACTCAAACACACAAAAAGATATCAGTAATTTATTTGTAACCGGTTTGTAATTTGTTTACAAAATTTCAATTTAAACAAAGACATTCATAGTAATAATAATAATAACATTGTTTCTTCCATGTTATATGCCAAAATATTTCCCAAGGTTAGATGGCATGACTTTCCTTTGGGGTCGTGCATTATGCCATCTAACCTTGGGAAATATTTTGGCATATAACATGGAAGAAACAATGTTATTATATAAATATTCATAATTGTCAATGTATGACTAAATACATTTGATTTATTGTTTGATAATTAGTGGTAAACAGAATATTTATTTTAATTGACAGTGCTCTGGCAGATATTGCAATGGGTAAGAAGAAAGTTATGGTTCCTTATCGTGACTCTGTGTTAACAAAACTGTTACAGTCAGCTCTCGGTGGTAACAGCAGAACAATTATGGTAAGATATATTTATTATCTCCCCTGTATGAAATACAGAAAGAGCTTATGGCTTGACTTCAGCAGACATGCTGGAGTGACAGAATCATTTTGTCCAATGTGAAAGATTTTGGTTTAAGTTATATGATAGGGTAGATGTCCTGGTGAACTACATTGATCTTCTAATAGATCTTGTTTTATGATAACTTTGACAAACCAACAACAAAAATAAACAGAAATAGGAAACATTCTTCCATAACACCTGGTCTAATCTAAACAATTTGTGTTATGTTTGAGCAACATATTTTTTTATATTGTTGCATTAACTAACACTAAACATTTCATATTTACATGTTGTCCTCATTCACCCTAAGATAATAATCCATAAAGTTGAAGAGTTCACGGTTGTCATAGGTGATAATTTTATACAAATAATGTTCTTAATGCGGCCCTTTTACATTAAATATTCATTGATATTTTGTTCATTTAATAAGTCTGTATGATTGTTGTCTGTACCTGTAAATGGATTATCTCTATTGATTTTACCCTTATCACCTGGCCTTAGTATAATCTTGGTGAACAACAGGAATATTGCGTGACAATTATGATAATCAGAAACAATACAATAATGATAGATAGATAAACGAAAGAGTTACATATGATGTAAACAAACAAGTGATAAGAGAATCTAATAGTGAAAATTTAATCAAATAAATAGTTTTAAACAAATATTTAATTCATTAAAGTTTGACAGTTGTAGATATTTAAATGGACCTCATTCAAACTTCCCTGTCTTAACCCTTTTTGAGGATGGGGTGGAGTAGGGTTGATGGGGTGGTTTTTATGACAATGGAACAGTCTAGTGTTAGATAAGGATGTAGATTTTTTAAATCAACCAAAATGAAAAATAAGTGATACTTTTATTTTTTAACAATTTCCTATAAAAATGGAGTCTGCAAAAATATCATAAACAGACTATAGTAAGGCAGTAACCTCATACTTTCACTGTAACCTTTTGTAAAGTCCTCACATTTACATCCAACCTTTATACATGTGTCTATCAGCTTGTTTCATAACAAATAAATGATAAATAATTGATATACCTGGTCAGGATCTATATAGATCTATATCATCAGGTAATCTTAGTCTACCTGTAATCACAGGGGATGTTACATCCGTTGTATCTTAATATTGATTAGCCATTGTTAAGTTTTCCTCTATGTCTTTTTTATATGCAGTGGATTTTTTTTTTAGAATCTTTTATTTTTTAACAATTTATACAATTGTCTTATTTATATGATTAAAATCAATGTCTTGTTACTTGAATTTTCTCTTTATAATTTGAAATCAAATAAGTTACTTCCAATCAAATATCATCATGCAGATTTACTTACCACCTCATTGGCATCTTCCTCAAGAGTAGAATGTAAAGAATGAAAAACATGTAGATACTGCAAGTGTTTCAATGTTAGTGACAGTGAATTTTGCAAATAAATCAT
Organism: Tegillarca granosa; assembly: GCA_029721355.1. Classification (NCBI taxonomy): domain Eukaryota; kingdom Metazoa; phylum Mollusca; class Bivalvia; order Arcoida; family Arcidae; genus Tegillarca; species Tegillarca granosa. The sequence continues at coordinate 77,445 of JARBDR010000621.1, forward strand.
AGAGTTTATTGAATTAACTCAAATTATGTATGATACAATTCACAAACATGACCCTTCTCATAACTAAAACATTATGATGCACATCCTCACTTCATATACTAAGAACATTCCTGGCTTGAACAGGTGCTAGCTGTAATGAGATGATGAAATCCAGTTGTGTGGATCAAGTATTTTTTAAGGTCCCATCCATCCAAATTATTGTATGATAAAGAAATACTATACATATAGGCAAATAGTGCCTTTCTGCAGTTATTTTTGATATAAAAACATTTAACATTGCTATTACATATACAATTACCAATCAGAAAGAACATGTAAATTTTATATAAACAATCACAATTTCTTGTTACCTAAAAAACCGATGCCTTGTGTTACGACAGACATGGCATGTTAAAGAAACCCTCCCTGCTCATTGGCAAAAGTGCACTGCAAAGGTCAAAATCTCTGCTACTTCACCTATGGCTGATGACATCTCGATATAAGTAAAATATTCTTGATTAGGATGTAAAGCTCCATTCAATCAATCACTATTTCTTGTTATTTTGTTTACAGATTGCAGCTTTAAGTCCTGCTGATATTAACTATGATGAAACACTATCTACTCTTAGATATGCTGACAGGTAAGTTTTTGTATTTCATTTATGTCAAATATCAGAATTTGTTCCTAAAATATAATTTTTGGATAATCTTATCATGTTTTATGTCTCAGTCTAGATTATTTCACTGATTTGGAGGCAGAAAAATCATAAAAGAATTGCATTAGGAGTGGAGTGGAGTAATGGTGTTTTATGCCCCAATCAAGATTCTTTCACTTATTTTGAGGCAGTCAGTTCTGGAATGGCGAAGGAAACCGGAGTGCCCAAAGAAAACTACTGACCTTTGGCAAGCAAATTGGAATTGCATTAGGAGTCACACTTCCTTTTTAGTATACTAGCTTTATTCTATTTGATTGTTGGTTATAAGGTTTCTTGATTTCAAAATGTTGAATGCGGAAAGAGGAAGCTGTTAGTACATATTTTGAGTCATTGTCTGACATTTTGGCTGGATTATCCACACTAAAACTACCCCATGATACAAGTCACTACACAAACAAAACTGCTTCTATTTTTTAACACAAGTAATTACATGTACATTGTAAATGTTTATGATTGCAAATCTCAACAACAATTTTTCATTTTTCAGGGCTAAAAAGATTCAGAATAAAGCAGTTGTTAATGAGAGCCCAACAGACAGATTGATTAGAGAATTAAAGGAAGAAAATGCTAAACTCATGGCAATGTTAAAAAATCGCCTGGATCACCTGGGGCAGCAGAAAATCTAGAAGGTAAGGCTGGATTTATCCATTAGTAATCTCTATATTTATTTGTATGTGGTTAAGACTCACTGCCCCTGTTATTGTGATATATGTTTTATACACTAGAGATGTATATAGCTTGTTACTCGTGTTTTTTTTATTGAGATTCAATGTCTTATGCACACTAAAGATACCTTTTAGTAGATTTTGAAATAGTAGGGCACCTGTGGCTGCTACAAAGGCTGGCTTTAACTATGTGGCTTTGACAGAGCAAAATTAAATGAGATAACACATGCCTATTATTTTTGACTTGTCTATATAAATTAAAGTACAAACGACATCGTCAGAGTTTCTGCTGAACAAATTACAACACTTTTTAATGCTGTATACTTAATAAATTTGATTGAAATAATAATGAAGTTTTTCAGTAAAAAGAACCTAAGGGTTTGAGGTCTTTTGTTTTAATTCAGTGTAGTCCTGTATACAGATTATCAGTAACTGTTTTGAAGTGAAATTTCTTGCTTTCAGTAGTTGATTTTTACAGAATTTAATCTCATTTTTTAAAAGCTTGGAACATATTGTCCTGATGTCAGTCTTGAAGTTTTTGTTGCATTTGTTTGATGAAATTGTGAGTCTACTTTACTGGTATGCTGGTCTGGTAACAACTATGTTTACATGTTTTAAGATTTTTTAAAAAAATTTTTATTTATTTATTTTTTTCTTCAATTTTTTTTTTGTTATGAAATTGCTACTTATTTTAAATTCAGAATTACAGAGAATGTTGGAGGATAATGAAAGAAAAATGAAAGACATGAATTTATCTTGGGAACAAAGATTAGAACAAGCCAGGTATAATTGTTTACTTATACATGACTGAAACATGGTATAACACTACTTTAAAGCATTCAAACGACAGCCCAACTCTGGTTTTGAATACTGTTTGGATTTTTTTCATTGGAATAACAATTTTTATCACAAATTTAAACAATTTTAATTTTATATTTGTAAAATTTTGTTCTGGTTAACAAACTTATTATCCTGTATTTTGTGAAGTAATACTATTTACCGGTACTTGTATACCATACAGATAGCACATTACATTTAGAAATAACATTTAACAGTATACACAGTATTGTTTAACATTATTATTATTATTATTATTATTATTATTATTATTATTATTATTATTATTATTATTATTATTATTATTATAATAATAATAATTATTATTATTATTACATGTATTTTTTTTAATTTTTAAAATTTCATTTTGCCTGTGATTAGGAAAGAATGGAGAGGTCATTAGGTCATGCAGAAGAGCTGAAGAATGAGTGGGGAACAGATGCCACATTTTATGAATATTAATGAAGATCCACAGTTATCTGGAATCATCAAACATTGCTTTACTACAGGTAAAATGTCTTCTTTATCAAAATGTGAGGGGGACAGATACAGGAAATTAAATCAGTGCTTGAACCTGGGAACTCCCAAACCTTTGACTGCTGCAGGAGGGAGGCAAATGTGACAAATCAAATCAGGGCTTTAACCTAGGAACTCCCAAACCATAGGCTAGTGCAGACAGATGTACAGAAATTCAAATTGGGCTTGTATCTGGGAACTCCCAAATTAGTGACCAGTGCAAGAGGGAGACAAGTGCAACAAATCCAATTGTGGTTTGAACCTGGGAACTCCAAAACCATTTGCTAGTGCAGGAGGGAAATGTATGCAGGAAATGAAATAGAGCTTGAACCTGGGACAACCCACTCCATAGGCTACCATTTGAGCTATCTGGACAATTACTCTATCAAATCTAGATAGTCATGTACAGAAGTTTTCAAATCTTGAATGATCGTAGGTTTATCAATATACTATATGCAAATAAATCTTATACAAGAGCAAGACTTGCAGATTTGAGTTTGTCATAATATGAGTCCCTGTTCTCAGTTTTCACATTATTTCTTTGTATTTTAATTCCTCTCTTGTCATACCTGTACCTCTAAGATGAGGATAGCAGGACTGTTAATGTAATTACAGGTATATTTTATATTTAATTTTTTTTTTATATATTTAATTACAGGTCAGTTAGTGATGGGTAAATCATTAACATCTGATGTAGATATACAGATTAGAGGACCTAGGGTGAGTCTAACCCCGACTTTGGCACATGTTGAATTATTCAGACTATTTTAATAAAAATGGCTTAATATCAGCTTGACCAAAATGGCTGGTTACTTTCATCAATGTTTTATCTTTAAGTTTCAAAAATAGGGAACGGAAAATTTCAACTTCTAGGGTCCTACACTGTATAGTTTAACTCACATTGAGGTTCAATACAAATAAGTGTTAATTTGATTAACAATACGTTCAATGCTAAAGTTTATAGCTTAACATGGTGAGTGCAGGGATCAACTATGTCCTCTGTTACTGTAATACCATTACTGTTAACTACTTTACCATTTCGTAAAAAAACTTTTATGAAACAGATAGAATAAATACATGTACATTACAAAAAAATACATGTACATTACAAAGAAAACAAAAATACATGTACATTACAAAAAAATACATGTACATCACAAAAAATACAAAAAATACATGTACATTACAAAAAATACATGTACATTACAAAAAATACATGTACATTACAAAAAATAGTCAACATGACAAAAGTAGCAAGTTTGATTTATTTTTGCTAAATTCATAACACTGTTTAATAAATTACAAACAGTAAAGTACAATTTCATTTGATAATTGTTTTGTAATTTGGGTTAATATGGTTAATTTCCTCTCATTTATTACTGTTTGAAATGTTTTTCTAAGCAATTAGGCAATTCCTATATCTGGTTTAAAATGTTAGCAAAAGGGTAAATAACAGGTACTTTAGCAAAAGTGGTAATTATCTCAAGTCTTTTAGTCATCAAGTTCTAAGCTCGGAATAGTGATGCAGTGTTATCTACAGTACATGTATAAGAGAAAAATTGAGTGTTAACAAAGTTCTAATGATTATGATTTTATTTAACTCACATAAAGCTTGTACTTCTAATTTATTAAATACTAATAAAAAATGACCTTCCATAAATAGTAAATGGGATTTAATAATTAATATTTTTCTTATTTATAGGATTCAACCAAACATTGTATGGTACATAACAATGGCAAAGAAGTTTACTTAGAACCATATAACCAAACATCAGTCGTTATACGGAATGGACACAAGGTCAAGGACAAAGTGAAACTACAGCATCTGGTATGTCTGTTGTCATGGTGTTATACACATATGAGACATGCAGACACACATAAGACACATACACACAAAAATATACACATGGACACACAACACACACAAGACAAACGGACACAAATGAGACATGCACAGAAAAACATGGGCACACAAACACACACACAGTGGCACACATACACACACTGGCTCACACACACACACACACACACACACACACACACACACACACACACACTGGCTCTCTCACACACACACACAAAGGCTCACACACACACACACACACACACACACACACACACACATACACACTGGCTCACACACACACACCTACCTGTATAAAATGATCATATAATCTTTGTGTCTATTGTACATAAAACACAATATAATAGTTTGACTTTTGTATGATTTTAGGATCGTATCAAATTAGGATCTAGTAGTTACTATTTATACTTTGATTTTTTTATGATTTTAGGATCGTATCAAATTAGGATCTAGTAGTTACTATTTACTTTGGATTTCCTAAAGAGAGGGATTACAGTACCGACACAGTGCTTTATAACTATGATCATTTTGTAACGGAGATCGCTGAACATGAAGGTGTTATAGTTGATATACAGACACCACGATTTACACAGGATCAGGACGGACAAGACAACATGGATGTCTTAGTGTTTCAGGACTATATTAACTTAATGCCTCTAATCTCAGAAGCAAATGCAATCAGTGAAGAACTTAAAAAGGTGATTTTATATAGTTGTCAGCCATCCTTATAATGGTGATATTGACCCATTTCTTCTGTATGATTATTATTATTATTTTTTTTTTTTTTAATTTTTTTTTTTTTATTTTTTTTTTTATTTTTTTTTTTTGTTGAGCCCGTATATAGATTACCTGCTACATTAAGTTAGTTTGCAGGGAGTACAGAAGATCTAATATGGTACCATGAAGCAGGCATTAGTGTTAGTACCAACATTCCATGTTTATGTTTTACAATGGATAATTTGTTATTGATGAGATATACAAGATAGAAATATTTTTCTTTTCTTAGATGCCTTTAATATACAGGGTTGGTTGTAAAGTAAAATTACTGCAATATCTTTTAGCAATATGGTGTTCAGATGCATTTCTATAAAGAGTTGTCTCCCTTGCTCTTCAGATTTTTCTCCATTTCATTTTTTATTTTAAATAGTATCTAGTACATTACTGTAGTCTCCTTTCCTTAAATGACTTTTTCGTACATGAGACAAGCACTATTAGCATTACTTATCTTGAGCTTTTTTCTTTCAAGTACTCACATAATCATTAATTTCTGTATAAAATGTTTTTTTTTTAGTTTGTACATTTTGAAGCTGAAATCAAAAGTGATGCTAGTCATAATGCCAGTGGTATTTCTAATAACAAAGAAGTTATAATCAGGGTGATCAATACAAAAACAAATAAGGTAAATACATATTGATTTATGTAACAACATAATATGTGAACTAATTATATCCAGCATCCCCCGTTTAGGTTTTTGAAAAAATTTTAAGTATGTTTAGCACCCTTTTTATCTGAGAACAATTGAAGGGTTGGAAGAAATGTTTGAACATTCCTTCATTGAGTTGTGCAAAAATAAAAGTAAGACTAGGAGACAGTATTTGTGAGACATATAAAAGCAAAGGGGAATAGCATTGCTTAATGATGCACAATTACTTGTAATTCAGGTGTGAAGAAAAAAAAATAAGTGAAGCATTGGGTTCCTCCATGTGGATGTGTTACATTTCCTTGAGAAAGACATTTAATTTTAAAGTGCCTTAGTTCACTTTTATGTCCAGGCCAATGACTTTAGATCGAATCTTGTATTGTATTTTAATCACATCAAAGAAT